>JAJOOS010017006.1:0-14137 GCA_029582725.1 Solanum chiquidenum
GAGGAAGAAATTAAGTAGACGTTACAAAAAGAAAGAGCAAGGTCACGAAAATAATAAAAATATATTTCTTTTATTTAAATACATATAGTGCAGTTTAAATAAAAATATTTTTTCCATATGAGTTTATACTATATATAACTTTATCCTAATATTTGTTATTTTGACAGAAATATATTAATAAGTTTGGTTTTAATAATATTGGGCCCGTGCTGGCACGGGCCATTGCTTTCTAGTATAAATAGAATAGAATCTAGTACATTCCAAATAGGCAAATGTCATTTTCCACGAAAAAATGCATATGTATTACTTTTGCAATATGTACTCTTTCATGATAAGTTTAGACAAAATTATTAGTCTATAAAACATGATTTGTGTGATATGTTTAAGTTTTAGGCAGATAAATGGCATAATCATTTACTAACACAACTTATTTTGATGCGTCTAATTTAATTCATATAAATATTGGCTTAAAATACGATTCAAAATGATCATGAGAATCAATTATAGAACTGAATGATGTAACACACTATGAAAGACAAAAATAATCCTCAACGTATTTACTTATATCTTAAATTTATTTATATATAAAATAAACAGATTTTATTGACAAGAGTCGTAATTTAAAATCCCTCAATAATAAATTAATAGAATACGAAGACTTTATGTTATCAACACTATAATCAATATTATTTACTATTAATTCTTTGATCAACGAAACTCGCAAATAGATTGAATTTAAGAATATTATAATTTGTAACTTATAATAAACGAAATTAAAAAATAATAATCATGAACTAATTTTTATCTCTTGGTTTGGTGAACAACTCACAATTTTTTATTGTGTTCTCCTCACCCTTTAACACATTTTATCTTCACTGCATGTCCCACTAATAATTATCTAAATTATATACAAGTTTTTTAGGACCCACTAAATTAATTAATTTTTTTTATTAAAACACGTTTCTTTGTATCGAACACACTCTTTATGAAGTTTCAAGTTGAAAAATGGGAATCCCAACAGATGTAATTATATATGTTTGTATATTAATTATGATAGACTGTTGAATGAACTAAAAAACCTTTTGTTCAATTACATTGCTCAATGTCTTGATTAGCCATTAAACAATTAAACAAGTTACTCCTACAAGATAAACAAACAAATTAAAATTAGATAATTATTGGGCAGGTTAGACTAACTAATTATTCAATCCATCTTAACTTTAAGTTAATCTTTGAGTGGATTATAAGTTATAAGTACTAACTCATATATTAAAATCTTAACTAAATTTCCTTCGATCTTAATTATTCGCGTATTTTACACTCATAATTATTACCTCGCATTAATTCATACAGAGGCATATGCAGGAGGGGATCATCGGATTCACGTGAACCATGTTTCCCTCCCGAAATCATATATAGTAATGTTATATTTTTTAATTTTTTGTTAAATATAAATGTGTAAACCCACACTCGAAGCATAATATAATGCGAAGATGATTGAGTGCACCTCTCAGTGAGGTTAGAAATTTGACTTTCATATCTATATTTTTCTTTCTAAAATTTAGTAACATCTCTCTAAGTGGTTATTGCTAGCAATTTTGACGTTTTAATTAATTAAGTATTTCAATTTTGAAACTATAATTTATAATTTTAATTGTTTTCAATGATAAGAACCTAATTGTCAAATCGATTAGATCTATTTTTTCGTAATATTATACCCATCATTTTGAAATCGTGGATACGTCTCTAAATTCATTGGTCTCTCGTAGGAAGTGGTATTTGCGAGCAATACGTATCAAAGTTATGGAACACTAACAGGAAGAATACTAAATCACTATATTATTGTATATATTTTTTTTATTTTATTATTATTATATTAAATTTTATATATTCAGATGTAAGAGGAATCAAATAAACAGTCTGAATAATTTGATTATTTAAATAATAATAATATGATGTTTTAATAATCAGATGTATATTTAAATTTTAATGTATCTTTTAAAATTTATATAGTATGTATTTGAATGCATACATCATTACATCTTAATCATGATTATAAAAACAAATAAAAGACTAACTAGAAGAAACTAAACGTCTAAAACACTATGTTGTTATTATCTTTTTCTTTTTCTCTTATTCTTCCATTTATTATGAGAAGAAAAAACAGAAGAAGAGGAAAACTTCAACATAATTGGCCGGCTTGAATTTAATGAGTTTATTAAACAAACATCCAAAACAACATCTTTATTGATGTGACATTTATGATCACGGATATAAAATGGGTAAATGAGCCACATTTTCGAATAACATTTATAATAGCTATAGTCATAGGAGTGTCAAATTATATAAAATAACAAATTATTAATTTAAATTAAATTATATAATCACAATTTGATTTAATTGTGACCCGTAGCAAACTGTTGTCATTCGCCTCTGTCCCTGAATTCTCACTCGCCACTCTCGTTTTCTCGCTGACAGTCTCTCCCTCGCCTCTCTCACTTTTATACAAACATAAATGTACAAAATGAGTTTGTATTTGTATAAAGTGAGAGAAAACTGTATGTATACATATCTTTTCGTTCACCTCTCTCCCCAGAGAATCTCTCTCACCACTCTCCCAGATCTCGCTCGCCTCTCTCACTTTATACAAACACAAATGTATAAATTGCGTTTGTGTCTGTATAAAGCGAGAGAAAATTGTATATATATTTTCGTCCTATACACTTATTATTATACAAATACAGATTTTTCCCTGCTCAGTTTTCTTTTGTCTTTCTTGCTTTATACAAACACAGATTATACAATTGATTCTTTTGTATATGTATACCTAAACAGATTATATAATTGATTCTTTTGTATGTGTATACCGAAATATACATATTAATAGTCATAGCAAACATTATGTTTGCTATGAAGCGCAATTATACAAACTATAGTTATAACATGCAAATATGATTTTTATGTTTGTTAAACATAAAATTTACTCAAAAAGTAAATATGAACAATTGATCAAACTTCGAATCTAATTGAATCGAATCGATTTATGTTACCTTTTTAATAAAATTGTAGACTTTTATTTAAGTGTACAGTTGTCCCAAACAGTTGGGATGATCTTTTTAATTTATGAAAAAAGAAAAAAAAAATCTCAAATCGAACTGAATTACCTTACATGTACTGTATTTTTTTTTATATATTAACAATATGTTAAATTTAATATATAAATATTTTTCAAATATCAATATAACATAGGTCACAGGCCTCTGATGACTAGACAACTTTGAGTCATTTTTTTAATTGGCTTTTACTTAATTAGGTTTAAAATTAAAAGATAATGTAATAGATACTCCATCAAACAATACAACAAAACCTATGCAAACATTCTTATTAAATGTTTGAGATCAAACAATACGACAACAAAGTTTAACATTATTGTCTTCTTGGTGAAGAATTAAAGTGTGTCTTCAAAAATATATTTGTGGAAGAAATATTTTAATAGTAGTATATTTTGAGGTGATATTTAAAAGTAAAAAAATCAAAATTAATCGAACGACACCGATACCGAAGAGAAACAATATAATTGGGATGGTTTTTAAAAATCTAATTTTGGTTATATATTATAAAATACCCAAAAATTTGAAATGATATAATTTTTTAAAATAACCCACCGAACTGTACCATTGATATCCTAGCTATTGACACTTACGGTCTCTATTTGGAAACTATCATAGCCCAATAATAGCAAAAATAGAATAATATATGTTTTATTTAAAACTTATAATCCATTCTTTAAAATGGCTCAGTTGATTTAACGAGTGAAGGTCATTCACACAAATGATCCGAAATTGACCTCTCCTTAATGTCTTCTGAGTCAAGCTTATGGCATAGGACTTTGTCTAGTGCGATTTACATTTTCATGTATGATTTGTAGGTTATTACATAATGGAGGTGCTCATCCATAAGGGCAAATGTTGCGACAGAGATTATAAGGATGACAAGTTATCTTGAGATTCCAAAAAACAACAACTAATAATCCATTATTTTTATTATTATTTAATTTTATCCATTTAATTAAAAATAATAATAACATATTCAGTATAATTTTGTAATATAATTTTAGTTTATAAATATTTCTTTTACTTTAAAACAGATATTTTTTTCTCTCCAAATTTGACAATTTTCACGGCCAAACGATTCTAATTTGGTGCTTTCACAATTGTTCCCCTTCGTCCTTTTATTCCCACCACAAACAATCAAATTGATTTGTGATGTATGTGTCAAGCTCACACATGCGTCAATACGTAAAATGTAGTGGAGAGATAAATTTCTTCATTTTTAATTATATTTTTTGATTTGAATATTTTATAATGAAAAAAATCTTATTAATAATTTTTTTTTCTTAAACAAGCTTTATATCGCACTAATTTAAATTAATTAAATTTTAATATGAATATTGAGTAAAAAAAAGGTATAATACATAAACACAATTTTCTTAACTTTGCTTCAACGGGTAATTATGCTCTCTAACTTTGAGTGTGCACAAGTAGACACTTAAATTTGTATAAAATTGAATAAATAGACACACGTGTCTTATATGACATAATACACGTAGGATGCCACATAGGACACAAAATTGTCAGGTAGGACGAACGTGTCTATTTATTTAATTTTATAAGTACAAGTTCAAGTATCTACGTCCAAAGTTAAATATCATAATTGCCAACTAACGCTAAGTTAAGAGTCATGTTTATGTATTATGTCAAAAAATAGGACGAAATTGGGTGACTATAGTATTGACACGTCCAAAAGGTGGTGGGTAGTAGAAAGGCACCACACATCCCCTTTTCAACAACACTACATTTTAAGTACAACACGCTATTATTAAGTCCATATACTTTTTCTTTTACAACTTTTAACCAACTAATTGCAGCACTTTATTAAAGTCTAAAATAATTAATAAAAGGAGTTGAACTTTAATTCATATTAAATTTTAATTATATAAATTTAAAATGTAATCAATATTCATATCATTAATAAATTAGTCGATTGTTCATCCATTCAATTTTTTTTTGAATTGAAATGAATTAAATACTGAATCATAATTCAATCTGAATTAAAAAAAATTTATTGATAAAAATAAATTGAATTCATGACTTGTCCTAATATCGACCAATCATATTTTTATACTAAAAAAAATAATTAAAAAAAAATCTCATTGCTCTCTCATGTTTGTCAACTTCATCCAACTTTTTTTTGAAAATGATATATATGGCTAAAATCATTGCAAAATTTAGAGCTACAATAATTGATGCGTGTATATAACAAGATAGTACTAGAAATTTGCTAAATTGCCAAAATACGTAGAGAACTTAATTACTTTATTGGGGCAATTATTGGATGAAATCAAACATAGTATAATATAACTAAATAGGAAAATTTCGTAAAAACCATTATTTGGGAAAAATAATGAGATTTTACTCGATTATCGCATTTTAATTTTAAAACATAACTAAATATAATATGTTTATACATACAAATAATAATGAAATATATTATATTTGTGCATATAATAATAACGAAATACATCTTATGTGTGTATAATATTTCTATCTAATCATATCTATGTAGATAATAAACCACCAAACTATCGCTATAAAGAGAAACTAGAGAATTTAATTAACTCAACCACATATAAAAAATACAACCCGTCTTAAATTATAATTATAGCACGATAGAAAATAAATCAAGATCCTAACAGAATAAAAGTTAATACACTACTATTTATTTGTATTGTTGATATTGATATCATTTCCAAAAATTGTTATGAGAATATTCATGAAATATCTATTGGTGAAAACTTCAATACTAATTAGCTTGCCATTTGTCAACTACACCTCAACTTCCAACTTCTACATATAAAAAAATTACTTCCGTTTGTCAAAATTTATGTGATATAGTTGAAATTTAAAATTTAATTTTTTAAATTTTAATACTAAAATTAGCAAATTTAAATATATATAAAGAATTTTTTTGATTAAACCATAATTTAGTTGATTCTCGAAGTTTTAATTGTGCCTCAGGACGGAGGGAATATAACTATTTCTACTTTTTCTCTTTCTTTTTTTTATATATATATATATATATATATATATAAATCTCCTTCCTTTTCATTGTTCTTTTTCGTTTTCCCTTTTTTTTTCGATTTAAAATCGATCCAAACAGAGCCCAAGATAGCTTCTAGTCAAAATCTCACACACAATAAACCCACCACCACAGCGGCAGCAGTAGCAGACCGGAATCTCCTCCTTCCTTCTCCGTCTGCTCCGCCGTCTTTGCCCGATCAGCTGCCGTCCTCCTCCTTCACTCCGAAACCGTACTGTTAACACCGTGTTTTGACTGTTTGGTTGTTTGTGTTTCAAAATCTCAACCACCAAACAGTCAACAACTACTTATCTACTTCTATACAACTACTTTTTTTTGTGTGTGTATCAGAGAGGTATAGGAAATGGAGTCGAGTTCGGAGTTGCTGAGATCGATTGAATCGGCATTGGGAGTGTCGTTGGGGAGCGATACGGTGTTGGTGCTACTTACGACGTCGTTTGCGGTCATCGTTGGGCTAGTAGTCTTCTTCTTGAAGAGATCAAGTGATCGGAGTAAAGAAGTGAAGCCTGTGGTGTTCCCCAAGTCCTTACATGTGGAGCCGGAGGAGGAGACTGAGCTAGAACCTGGAAAAGTTAAGGTCACCGTGTTTTTCGGTACTCAAACTGGTACTGCTGAGGGTTTTGCCAAGGTATTATATGGTGATCTTTGCCTTTATTATGCTTTCCATCTAACCTCTGTTGTAGTTAATTAGGAAATTTTAGAAGATATATAGTTATGCTTAATTCAATCTACTATCACACATGAGTAATGAGCTAGATCCACTATAAGCTGCTCTGTGGTGGTGTGCTGGTAGCAGGTGAAACAGAGGAGAGAGCCGAAGTTGGTCCGGACAACATAATTATTTAAAGGAATACTCACAGAAGAACTGTTATTTAATATCAAATCCTAGATCCACATACTGATTGGGCCATTCTATTGATTCTTTGATGGTTATATGTATAGTGGTTCTCGTTTTTTTAACTTGAGAATGAAGGGAGTGGATCATGTAGAAAATCATCCACATTCATTATTTTCTTAATGAATTTCAATAGATCAGGAGGTCTAGAATGTGGTTCAATCCGTTCATGCTGAGTAGTCCCCAGTTCTTCTCCAGGGTTGACTTATCCGTAGATCTATTTTGTCCATATTCACACGAGCATCATGGGAATGATAATCCTGTGTTTTATGTAATCTCAGTGTTTCTGTTGCATTTTGTCTTTTACTGCCATTTTCCGATCATGGAGTAATGACTACGGAAATTCTGGTGGTTACTGAGTCTACTGATCGAATTTTCTGTTCTTCTTCCCTTTTGGTATTGATCTCTTTCAATGGAAATCTTGAGTATATGAAAGGAAATAAATAATGATGGGATCAAGTGGGTTCTCTAGAATATATAATTCAGTTGAACTTCTTGCTCGTGCCGGTTCATATTGCATTTTAGCTTGCTTTCAGGTTTGCTATTCCAGTACATATTGTTGGTTTCATGAGCATGCATGTTGTTGCATTCAATTCAGTTACGGTTTATTAATGAGCAAACTGCTGCTGCTTAAGTTTGAATTCCCATCATTAATGCATTATGCATAATCAAGGCACATTGCATAACCAAGATAAATTTACGTAATTAGTTCTATGATTGGCAGTGTCTACCTGAGTGTTGTCTCCCTAAAATCTCTGGCTTTTCTGCATGATGGATATAGCTGGCTATTCAGCTAGGCTTTCTAAAAATCTCATTTTTTTTTTGATGAAGTAGAAAAATAAATAAATAAATAAAAATCTCATATTTTCTCTCACATCAGTCTAAAGACTGGTGGTTTGCGTGGTCTTGCTTTATTCATATTGCTTTGCAAATTTGAATTCTCATCCAACTTAAAAGTTCATTCTTCCTGTTATCTGCGGTAGAGTGTAGACGTACGATTTATTGCTGCTGTGATGATGCCATTGCGTGTTCATTTGTTCCAACACCCGGACGCTCAAATCTATCCTCAGGTTCAATCAGAAAAGTGATTTTCCCCTCCAAAGCTATGGCACAGAGCATAAGCAGCATAACATTGTGTAATGGAGGTGTGACACTGACATGTGTCCACTTCAGTTAGGCTTTCCAAATATCTCATCTTCCTGCATGCTCTCATTAGTCTAAAGTCTGGTGGTCTGCATTTTCTTGATTGTTAATTTAGTATCATGTTTCCTGCCAGGCTTTATCAGAGGAGATAAAAGCAAGATATGAGAAGGCAGTTGTGAAAGTTGTGGACATGGTAAGTTGCATAGACTGATGTATCCTGAATTCCTTGCTTTGAGTCTTCTTCTCTGATAACACAACTTTCAACTAGGATGATTATGCTGCCGATGATGATATATACGAGGAGAAACTGAAGAAAGAAACAGTTGCATTTTTCATGGTCGCAACGTAAGAGATATGTTCATTTGGAGTCTGTCAAGTTTGGTTTTGTATGTGCTTTAATTTAAGCATATAGTTTTCGCATAGCTTACATTTTTACACCTGATACTTTAGCTACGGGGATGGAGAGCCAACTGATAATGCTGCAAGGTTTTACAAGTGGTTCACTGAGGTAGAAAAAATAGTTATGAGCGTCATTGTTCTTTAAGTATATTCAGAGCAACTTCTTTTCTTTATGTGGAAGATTATATCTGTGTTCTGTATTTAGGGAGAAGAACGGGGTGCATGGCTGCAGAACCTTAGCTATGGCGTTTTTGCCCTGGGTAATCGCCAATATGAACACTTTAACAAGGTATTTGCTGGGTATCATTATTGTATTGTCCAGATTCCTGTTTTGTTATCTGATAAAGATCTTTTGGAACAGATTGGGAAGGTGATAGATGAACAAATGAGTGAACAAGGTGTGTATATGTTGTTTTTTACTATGGCATATGATCTACTGTTCGTGTTTCTACTTCCGATACTAAATATTGAGCTGCTTGAAAGTTGTTGGATGATATTGCCAAATAAATTATGCCTCCACATTTAGCCCAACTAAACTGCATTGTATAATAGTGATTGTTTGTGAGTCTATTCATTTTCCAATTACCAAGTATTAGTAATTGAAAATGATTGCTGGTGTTTCTTGGAGCATCTACCATTTATTTCTTGCTTTTGGGGTTATGTGGTCTTGATATGCTTCAATCTTATGCTTTAAGTGAAGGATGAAGCTGAGCAGAGTTATATCCAAGATATTTTGTTCCCAGAGGCCCCTGTTAAAAAATTATAATCAGCCGATGCACAATCCACTTTCTTGCTATTTGTTATCGTGTGATAATCAATTAAATGACATGTTTATACCATAGTTGGACTCACTCTTCAGCATCACAGGTGCAAAACGTCTTGTGCCTGTTGGCCTTGGTGATGATGATCAGTGCATTGAAGATGATTTTGCTGCCTGGTAATTTGTCCACTCCTTTTTTTGTTCTATTTGTGTATGTTTCTGGAATCATTCTTTATGCATCTCTTATATGATATAATGGGATAAGTGGTCAATGATTTATTTTGGTTATTTACTGTGGTTTGTTTACTTAGGCGAGAACAGCTGTGGCCAGAATTGGATCAAATTCTTAGAGACGAAGATGATGCAAATTCTGCTGCCACTCCATATACAGCTGCAATTCCTGAATATCGTTTGGTTATCCATGATACCACTATGAGTCTTGAGGATAAGCATGCAGGCATGGCTAATGGTAATACCACATATGATATC
Organism: Solanum chiquidenum; assembly: GCA_029582725.1. Lineage (NCBI taxonomy): Eukaryota > Viridiplantae > Streptophyta > Magnoliopsida > Solanales > Solanaceae > Solanum > Solanum chiquidenum. The sequence continues at coordinate 9,846 of JAJOOS010017006.1, forward strand.
CACCATCCATGCAAGTAAGTGTGTGAATGACCATCTATTTTCTGTTTCAACTCTTTGGCTGGTTACAGATAGTTCTCCCTTTTTGAACCTGCAGAGTCAATGTGGCTGTTCAGAGAGAGCTTCACACACCCGAGTCTGATCGCTCATGTATACACTTGGAGTTTGATATATCTGGCACTGGGATTTCGTAAGTTTGTACATTTCTTATGTCTGATTGATGATACTGTGTTACCAAAATATTATAGAAGGTCGAAAGTAGGTGGAGCAGTTGATGATCTTTCTGTCACGTGTTCCATTCTATTTGTAGTGTTCTATCTTATTATCATAACATATTCATTCTGAAGATGTTTCAATAAGGAAAATTCACACTTTGATATTCTTTGCGTCGTGTGGGAGATGTAATTAAAACTTTTTCGCTGCATGTTGGGACATGCTTTAATCGTGATGGAGAAAAGTCTAAGGGGTAGTCTGATGGCTCCTTCTCCCTTAATGGCTTGCCATAACAATTAGATCTATCTCTATATATTATGAATCATTTTGTAATAAAATTTTGTCGTCTGTTAGTGAAGACAAGTTTTTGCATGGTTAGAGTTCAACTATTTTGTTGTGTGCTAAGTTTTCTTATCCATGAACGGTTGTGCTAATCCGTCTCCTTGTATTTCATTTGTCCTGAACTTTGTGAGCTATTGTATCTGTGCTTCTTTCATCGCATACCTGTGTTCATGATGCCATGATGATTGTGTACGAAGCTTTGTCGTGTAATGCATCACTTTCTTCCAATTCTCAGCTATGAAACAGGAGATCATGTGGGTGTTTATGCTGAAAATTTTGAAGATACTGTTGAGGAAGCTGCGAGATTGCTGGGGCAGTCATTAGATTTGATATTCTCTATCCATACCGACAAGGAGGATGGTACAGCTGGAGGAGGCTCGCTACCCCCACCTTTTCCTGGTCCCTGCACTCTGCGTGCTGCACTCGCTCGTTATGCAGATCTTCTGAATCCACCGCGGAAGGTGTGTCTTCATTGTAGAATACATTTTACTTCTATTAACAGTTAATGTTGGCATCGCTTTACTGAAGATTCTGATGATGTGTTTTCAGGCTACTTTGGTTGCATTGGCTACCCATGCAGCTGAACCTAGTGAAGCAGAAAAGCTCAAGTTCTTGGCATCTCCACAGGGCAAGGTGAAATAGTTTTGATTATGCTGTTCAGCTTCTTTCAATTGTTGTCTAGTGACTCACCATTGACAGAAGGTAGAAACCCAAGAGGTTAAATCGGTATCCTAATATTCCCCTTTGACTTTGGTTTCATTCAGGATGAGTATTCTCAATGGATTGTTGCAAGTCAAAGAAGTCTTATTGAAGTAATGTCTGAGTTCCCATCGGCGAAACCTCCCCTTGGTGTATTTTTCGCAGCAGTTGCCCCTCGTTTACAGCCTCGCTACTATTCAATCTCATCATCTCCTCGGTGTGTAATCTCATCTCAATAATGTGGCAGATGGAGTTTAACACATCCCCAAAATACAAGTGCAGTATGCTTAGCCTCAACTTTGGTGAATTAAATTGATGGAACCCTTTTTGTCATCTGTAGATTTGCACCCGCTAGAGTCCATGTAACCTGTGCGCTAGTCTATGGTCCAACTCCCACTGGCCGAATTCATAAAGGAGTGTGTTCAACTTGGATGAAGGTAATCAAAGAATCATGCGTTGTCAATATTCAAGTTCTTATTAAGTTTCCTTGCACTTCTAATTAGTTTTGCTCGTTATACAAAAGCAAATAGATTTTGTACTAACATCTTGAGCTCATTCAATAATTAACAGAATGCAGTGCCTTCGGAGAAAAGTCACAATTGCAGCTCTGCTCCCATTTTCATTAGGCCATCTAATTTCAAATTACCAGCCGACCCTTCAATTCCAATTGTCATGGTGGGGCCTGGGACTGGTTTGGCACCATTTAGGGGATTCCTGCAGGTGCGACAGTTACTTTTTGTTTTTTTTTTAAAAATTAATATTGCTTGTTCTGGTGCAAGTGCTATAAGACATGGGATTTTTCAGGAAAGAGCAGCATTGAAGGAAGATGGCGCTCAACTTGGTCCTGCTTTATTGTTTTTCGGTTGTAGGAATCGTAGAATGGTAAGTCATGAGGGATCCATTACGAATTTGTATATTGAGATGTCTGATAAGTTATACTATCTGGTAGATTATCCTTACTTGATATTGTTTTTAGGACTTTATTTATGAGGAGGAGCTTCAGAGTTTTGTGGATCAAGGTGTAATATCAGAGCTGATTATTGCATTTTCAAGGGAAGGGCCACAGAAAGAGTATGTTCAACATAAAATGATGGAAAAGGTAAGTGTGCTGATGAGACAAGACTTAAGCCCAATTGTTGTAAAGCTGAGTGATTCTAATGCAGCTTATGATGTATGTGCAGGCCTCCCATGTTTGGAGTTTAATCTCCCAGGAGGGATATCTATATGTATGTGGGGATGCTAAAGGGATGGCCAGAGACGTACATCGTACACTCCATACCATAGTCCAGGAGCAGGTATGTGCTACTTATCACAAAAGAAAAAAAAGGATAGTGGATGATTTGGTATCTGATTGTGCTGTATTTAAATTATATTGACCTGATGGGCAGAACTTGTACTTGTATTATTTTTTGTTACATCTGATTTGGTTAATTGTGTTTAAATCAAAATCCAGGAGAACGCCGACTCATCCAAAGCAGAGGCTGTTGTAAAGAAACTCCAAATGGATGGAAGATATCTCAGGGATGTGTGGTAATCATCGAGGCCTTGGTCCATTTGTTTTACTTGTAGCAAGCTTGCAAGGTCCTCTCAGTTGCTTTGAGTTCCATAGCCAGAAAAGATTACCATCAATAGCGAAGGTCTGGATTCACTGCAAAATATAAGTTTTGTCCACTAGGTTGGTTATTACTCTTCCATTGGAGCAGATATAAAATTCTGATTAAATTTTTTATAAGAGATTCAGTATTGATACAAAAACTTCTATATGTAGTTGGTCACAAACAAACAAATCCCGAATCATGTTGTAAACTGTACCAAAAGGCTTTTGTAAGAATAGCTGTAGAAATGAAGGGAGGGTAGAATAAGTGTGTTGCTACACATTTATGTTACTGTACTTTTTAAATAACGCATTCAGATATTGCAATATTCTTGTGCTCTTCATCTTTAGTGTTTCAGGTTATTCGTAGTTTGTTTTAACACAAGAAATCTAAATTGAAGATAATCCATTCATGTTCCAATTGGGACTCTGTTTTACTTACAGAGCTACTATTACATGTTTTGAGATTGTCAAAGACATGGTGACACTCCAATGACTCCGTTTGTCCTATGAGCAAGAAAAAACTTGAAAGTTTTGCCTCACGGGCAACACTTTTGACTTTTGATTTTGAAAGTTCACTCATGGACAAGCGGAGTTCAAGCGTGACAATCTTAATTGGTGTGATTTCTTAGCACGGCAAAGTGCTTTTCAGTGAAAGCATACAAATGACGACAATTCTACAAAAATTGTTTGCCTTGGTTACCTTGTATTGGCAATAGATACTCGTAGGGGTGTCTAAACATACGTAACCCGCCCAGAATTTTAAGGGTTAAACTCAAGATAATTTGAATTGGGTTCAATCTCAATCCATTCAAGCCTAACTCATTTTAAAAGAATCCTCAATTGAGTCTAATTCAATCTCCAATTTCAACCCGTTTTAAAACTCTTTACTAAGATATGTTCCTATATTAAATGTATGAATTATTATCTATTTAACATCTTTTAGGATTTATCTATTTATTTGTTACTTTTAAAAAAAAATATCTTGAGCTGAAATTTGCATTGTGATTATAAAAGTTAAATATCACTATGTTAAAATTATTGAGATTAATCGGGTTAAATTGGGCCGGTCAAGACCCAACCTGTTTTTTAGCCCATTTGAGCCCAAAGTAAATTTGGTCGGGTCAAGACCCAATCCGATTTCTATTTCAACCCATTTTAATATGGGAAAATTAGCAATTAAGTCATAATACCTAACATAACTAGTCAAAATAACAACACTTTAAAATATTTATTTAAAATGTGACAATATTTTTATAAAATAATATGTATTCAAATTTTAGTATTTAAAATTAATTTTATTTATGGAAATAGTTCTATATTGGGTCAAATTCTATACCTTAAAAAGAAAAAAAAAATTAATCAATACCCATTAACCTTCCTTCATCACCATTCATGTTTCTTCCCCCACCTTTCACGTTTCTACCCCTTTTTTCACGTTTCCAGA
>JAJOOS010017013.1:0-14974 GCA_029582725.1 Solanum chiquidenum
CTATTATGGTAAGATGTCTACATAAGAGTCTAGTAAAGGCTAATGTGAACTTATGTGATGACTAAAGATGATTACAAAAGGGAATTAGATGCTTAGCAGAAAGGGCATGTAAATGAGATGGGGGTCTCACGTTTAGTAAGTCCGGCTCCCCACATGGGTTTCCTCACATTTAGCAAGTCCGGATTACCCACGGTATGTGTTGTCTCATGAGATGGAAACCCCCACGTTTAGTAAGTTAGGGTTTCTAGAAGCAATCTCCTTGACCCTTAACTATGTGCCCACATAGGACTTTAGCTTAGTGGATCTACCTAGATAGCTATGTACGATTGGTTACACCTTAGGCAAGTGCTAACCCTCTCTTTTTGATATGGAAGTAGAACACCGGATTCCATGTAGCTCTAATGGTCTATGTCGGTTATTGCAATATTTTCCTAATGTAAAAGTAAATGAAGGTATGAAAGGTGTGAACTCTTACTAGGGATTTCTTAAGGGTTTCTACATAGTGTAAGGGAGAGTATGGGACTTCTCTTGCACATTGCACTTGTGGGATCCTAATAGATAGTTGTAGTAGTGTTCTCTTATGATTATGATGATTATGACTTATGTATGTTGAAGATATGTTATGTATGATCATTATGAATATGGTAAGTTATGATGTTATATGATCTTATGAATGTATGCATGAAGTAGGTTGCTTAATGTGATACTTGGCTTTGAATAGGGTTATGTGGTTCTATTCTTTGCATTGCACTAGTATTACTTGGGTTGTCTACATGTTGGGATGATATTGTGTTGGCTTGGACTATGATGCTTACTTTGTGTGCATATTGAATTTACTTGGTAAAAAGCATGTTTTGACTAAAATATCCTTTTATGCATGTTTCAATGGTTTTATGCATAGTAGCCATACTTAGTACGTGTGTTGTACTAACCCATATTTTCTCCCTTTTCCCCCAAACATTTAGGTTCGGGCCGTTGAGGATTCAAGCTTACTTCTCAAGACACTTGGAGTTGCTTCCCCAAGTTGGTGAGTCCTCAAGTCCGAGGACAAGACCCTATGATCTAGCTTCTATGTTTAGTTCTTTGCTTATGTTGAAAGACATTGTTGTACTTTACTATTTCAAGACTTCTTATTGATGTAAGGGGTAAGTCCCATTTTCGATACTTCTATGTCTAGATGGTACATTGTGACGAAGTTAGATTCTATTTTTCATATATATGAAGTGAAGTTGAACTTCCAAAGTAAAAGTTTTAAATTTTCCGTGATTTTATTCTATGACACATGCTATGATGAATGCTAAGGGCTTGTATAAGACCTCTTCGAGGTCGAATACGCCGGTAACGACTAGGGGGTGCTCTCGGGTCATTACAATTTAGGAGCATCTTCGCGTCGCAGACTTGTTCCAAGATGATGATTTCGTAACTTTTCTCAAGTTTAGCTTTTCAAAATCATTCCTAAACATCAAGAGACCTTTCTTATCACAAATCATAATCCTTGAATCCATAATTCAATTCAAGGAAAGTTAAGAGTCAATTCAAGTGAAGTCATCAAAGTTTTCAAGGGTCTTTTAAAAATGTTTTAACTTTGTTTTAAGACTAAAAGTTTCAAGTTAAGCTAAGACTAAAGAGTTGAGTTCATTTCTCAAAGAAGCTATAAGGGAACTAAGTATTCCCTAAGAGTTTATAAATGTTGTCACATTTGAGCAAGAAAAGGGAACATTGATTCCAAGAGAGCTTTTAAAGCTAAGTTTGAGCAATTATCTCAAACCGGAGAAGAAGTTGTTAAAAAAAACATATGAGCTAAGTATATTTTGGGAGTAGTATTGAGCATTGATATGGGGACGCGAGTTCATATTAACTCAAGCCCCCATAAACCATATAGCCTTCATGGGCAGAAAAAGGATCATACTTTTTAGATGATTCCTTAGTGCTTTTTAGCATAGACTAGTGGATCCACTTAGTAGCTCAAGTTCTATACCGATGGCAAGGTATAGGACAGTCTTTGGCAACGTGAGGTAAAACGTTGTACCATCACTTAGGCTCATAGCGATGGTTGTCGGATAAAGAGACTCCCACAGAAGTTATTGTATTTTTATATACATCAGTTTATTGTATTTTTACATACATTTCAGAGTTATTTTGTATCCTTGTATATACACAGAGTTGACATAATGTCTTCAAAAAGTTTTTCTTTATATTGCACTTGTTTTAAACTGCTTTATATTGAAAATATTGAGTTCAGTTAAGTATTCATGAGTGAGAAGAGCCAAGGTAAGTGTTTCTTTCAGATTCCTTTCAAGCCTTTGTATGTTAGTATTTCCAACTCGCATACTCGTACATTCAATGTACTGATGCCAGTTGGCCTGCATCGTATTATGATGCAGACACAGGTAACCAGGATCGGTATCCAGCGCCTCGTTGATCCAGCTTGAGCATTCAGAGTCTGTTGGTGAGCCTCCTTGCATTTCGGAGGACTCTTTTATTCGCTTTCTAGTTTAGTTCATTAGGATGTTGTGGGGTTTGTCCCAACATCCATCTCAGTTGTTTTAGAGGCTTCATAGACAATTAGTAGTTCAGTTGTCTTTACATTATCGTTCAGATGTTGTTTAAAGACTGAGTTGCCATTTTGGCTAAACTATTATTTCTTAAGTTATGCATGAGTTATATTTTCTTATGTTTAAGTCTTCCGCTGAGTTAAGTAAGCCAGGCCAAGGGTTCGCTTGAGGCCAACAATGATCTTCGAGTGCCAGTCCCGCCCAGGGTGTAGGCTCGGAGCGTGACATGAAAACTATAAAAAAAAAATTAAACATATAACTTAAATAATGGATGAAATTAGTTACAAATCTCAAAATTCAGATTGTAGTGCTCAATTTCATTTAAATGGCGGTAAGTAACTGAAGAAGAACGTGAAAGAGAGAAGCAGGAGTAAGATTGAACTGATGAACGTGGGAGGGGAGGAGGAGAGAGAACATGTTGATTTGGAGTTAAAGGCGTAATTTAGGAGTATGATTAGCTGAATAGGTAAATAGAGACTACATTTTAGTCTATTTTGAAGGAGTGAATATCTCAATATCTCTCACTCCAAATCTAGTACAAAATTATTAAATAATAAAATAGTAGGTAACTGTTTAAGAATTCAAATTGGATACTAATATAAAGTATGAACGTTTATGTAATTATATAGTTTCTCCAAAAAAAAAAATCACAAAAAATGCACATACATATAATTAGATACTTAATTACATGCATGATAATCATAATTGAGTCTATATAACATTAGTTTAACTTGAATTTGATGCAAAAGAACGCCATAAAATATGAGAAAATTATGCATAAATAAAGAAAGACGTTGAAGCCCATTGCCTTAGTGTAACAAGACGGAACAAAAATAGTCGTATAATTGAACTTATTCGATAATGCTGAGAATATATTTGACTCTGATTTATAACGTAGAAAGTTTTAGACCATTTCAATATGACTTTATCAAACATGTTGTTCCAAAATGAAAATGACATGATTTTTTACTCATAAAATCACAATAGAATATGCAGTCTGGTCTAACAAGGACTGCTACCTGCCTTTGTTAAAAGAAGAGTTCTCAAAAAATTTATTGGGTGTTTAATATTTATAGTATTAAGATTCGATTAAATTAAGATTCACGCATTGGAGTGTATATTTTTGGAGGTGTCACTTTCAACTTTTCATTTATAGAAGCTCGAATCTAACCTCGAATTAACAATGGAGAAATCTCAATTATACCACTACCTTTGTTTAAAAAATATCAAGTGTGTGGAAATATTATTAGATCAAACTTCTTTGAAAGGTATTTAAATTTTACCTTTAAATTTAACAAGAAAAATATACACTCATATTCGATCATTACCACTAAATTTAGTTAATTTATTTCGAAAAAGAGCAAATTATTTTCGAGATCATTACTATATATAAATTAAAACTTGTAAAATCTGAAATTAAATAAGTATAATTGTTACTTTATACTAGTAATTTGTTATTCAATACCTTCCGTCTTATTTTTACGTGTGATAGATTATTATTACGTATTTTTTTTAGTATTAATAATAATATTTTTGTGCAGGTATATAAAAATTAAAGAAGAAAGGAGAAAATTAAATTAGATGCATATTTAGATTCATATATTTTATATTTTTCCATTTTCGACCTTAACCAAGTTTATTTATTTTTATTATAATAACTCCGGTATTGTTGGACCTCCATTGATGAAGCTCTGTTTTTCCCTTTCTCTCTTCTCATTCCAACTCTGAAATTCTCTCCGCAAGAATTATACGAACATATATTAGTCCAATTATCTGGATCGCCATTTTTCAAAGGGCTTTTCCCATTCTTCCAGGTAAATTTCATTCTTGATTGTTTATTTTTTCTACAATTCATGTATCTGGGTATTGCTTTTATATTTGCGATTCATAATTGCGTACAATTCTTCCTTTTTGTCTCAATTTTATTGGGTACTCTTCCTTTTTTTGGTTTATTTAATGTCAAAATTTTGATCAATTTTTTTTGGTTTTTGAAAAGTTTGGGGAAGGGGAAGGGGGAGGGGGAGGGGAAGAGGGAGGGGAGGGGAAGTTCGGAGCGGATTACAAGATGAGGAATCGAACCTCAACAATAAAGTGAAAGTTCAGATAGTCGAGCCAACTAACTGAACTACCTTTTGATCAACTTTAAGGCTCAATTGGACTCTATTAGTTTATTCTTTTCAATTAATACCAAAAACTATATGTAAATACTACAAATGGGATTCTCTTTTGTAAAACAATTGGAGGGTATGGTGTAATGGTAAAGATTTTTCTTCCTTTAAACCACATGTTTCGGGTTTGAGCTAATAGAGTCCTCTTCAGTATGGAGGGCTAAAACCGCACAAATTTGGATTAGTTGTATCCTGTATTGGACATCTGAGGCTTGCATTTTAATAATGATAAACAAAATCGCCTCGTAACAAATTGGTGATAAGATCCATTTTGAATACTACAACAATGACAAACCCATGGTAATCTCACAAGTGGGACAGACAAGTGGTGCCTGGGATAGTGTGTACGCATACCTTAGCATATTGGAAGATCAATCGGCCAAAATAACCATGAGCGGCTACGATATTATAAGTTTCGTACCTACTTTCCAACAGTCCCTTAGCTTTGAACAGATGAAAAAGACCACAGTAGCAACAAGCAGGGACAACAACCAGAAAATACAATAATCTGGGCTAAAGAAAAGATGCATTTTGAATATTTGACAGAAATTCCTGGAGAATACCAGATATGTTGTCGGAGTATTTGCTTTCAATTCAAAGTTCTATTTTTTATGCATCTGTGTTAGATAATATTTCAGTTGCTTCATCTATGTGTTCAGTTTTTTTTTTTGTATTTTTTGATATTTGACAGTTAATGGTTAAACGGAAGATGGGAAGCGATGTGGAAAAACTTGAAGAGGCCTTGAATGCTAGTGGGTCATCTGAAACTCAACCATTGCGTGTTTCAAATTCAAAGGAAGAAAAGCGAAAGAGATTGTGGAAGAAGGTGAAGTACCAGCTGGTGGAGTATCATTCCTTGCCTGGCTATTTGAAAGACAATGAATTCATTCTTGGTCATTACCGATGCGAATGGCCAGTGAAGCAGGCTTTACTCAGTGTTTTCACTATTCACAATGAGACTCTCAATATTTGGACGTAAGAATTTCCACTCTTCACTTTCAATAATACCTCTTTGCCTCATATTATATAGCTTGTGGTAAACAAGTTAGGAACTTTATTGAGATTTCTCGATTTTAAACATTTATATGAAGAAAGAAGAATGTGAAGTGTGATTGAATTCAAATCACAATTTCCCACGAACTCAAAGATTCGAAAGATATGAAGGTTAGCTGAGAACCTATCGGAGAGACTAACTCAAAAAATTGAATAGGAAGAAGAGGAAGATCACACAGTAATACTGAAGATATTGCAGTTCCCTAATTCGCTTCACTTTCTAACTAATCCATACATGTAAATGACTTTTCACTAACTAACTGAATGCACAATGCTTAACAAACTCCTTAGCTATATCCAAATTCAACTCAGCTGTGCATTTAGCCTTCCAGCTCAAATTCAACTTAGTATCGCTCTTCCAGATTGATTCCAGCTCAACTCTAGCTCGATTAAGACAAACATGCATCAAAATGCACTATGATGATTTTCTCTGTAAGATGTTCTTGCAATTATTAACTTGGACGGTTCTCTAAACTTGGAACTTTTTCGTTTATGTCAGTCACACTTAATCATGGTAATTTTGCAGAAGAAATGTTGTTTCATTGTGCATAATATAGGTACAAGCATTGTTAGAATTATGCTTTTGAACTGCAGTAACTTTATTTTACTGCTTTAGTTTTTGAATAAATCCTAGTTAATAGTTGGTTAGCTAGTTTTTCCTATTTTAATTTGTTTGTTAAGATATATTTCGTAGAGATGTTCTAGGCTAGTTTATTATTATCTTTTTACTGCTTTTGTTTCTGTAAATGTTGAGTTCAAGAAAGCAAAATAATAGTTCTCTTTGACCTCATTACAGTATTTTTTTCTCTCATTATTCTTTCTCTGTTATTTTTAAGATTTCTTTATTAAAAATCCAATAGGCATTGAATCTGAAACTTTGTATGCAAAGCTTCTCAGGAAGCCCTAAAGCTCACTTTTTTAAATCCACGCTGCATATATTAAGATGATGTCACTCAGTGTCTCTCAATTCCTTATTCGCTACTTTGTATGTAGTGGTTAATCAAGGATAATTTGAGATTCCAATACAGAACTTTTTAAGAATAAAATATTCTGCAACTGGGTGGTTACTCCTGCGAGCAATCATTTGACTGAGATTAATAGCATTGTCCATGTATTTGTCCATGAGCTTATCCCAATTTTATAAGTTTGTGGGTACGTTGAGAAAGAATGGGTCAGATGAGGCAGGACCAAATTAGCTTCATTATACATACCTCCTCTTGGGTAGTCGTACTTAGGATAGTTATTGGCAAGATGGCTCTCTGGATGTTTTCAAATCTATAGCTTCTATAATAAGGCATTATTCATTGTGTTTTATCTTTGTATTTAGGTATGAGAATGTAAAACTTTTATGTAGTTTTCAAGTTAATTGCTTTAAATGACTGTATTATTAATCAGAAACAATTTTGCTGTGAATTTTCTGTTTGTCTAAAGAAGATATAATGGCTTGGAAGGCAGTCGACTTCTTCTTCTTCTTTTCGGACAGGGCTTTGCCTAGCGATAGTTATAACAATATCTCTTTGATGCCTCTTGCATAACTAATGATTGACTTCTATTATCCTAGGGATAAGATTCCTATTTAAGTCATCTGCTAGATTGATCAAATACTTTTTAGTGGTTCTTAAAAGATTCGGCAGAGGGTTCACTAAATGGAGAGTATAGTTAGAAACATCTTCTAACAAAGTTCACTTTGAAGTGTGATCACAGAAAGAGTTCTGGAGGGCCTCTCACATCCTTGAACACATTGTATAATTTATGTCGGTAGCTTATATAAGTTGAGCTATGAGGTTTGACAATGTAATTGTACTCCTTGAGTCATTACTACTGTTAGGGCTTGATTAGTTTTCTATTTTATCCTTCTATCATATTATCTGATTTAAATTGAGGAGTAAAACCGAAAAGCCAAGAAGAATTTCTTATTGAATCTTGATTTCTCTGTGTGTTGCAGGCATTTGATAGGATTCTTTCTCTTCCTTGTGCTGACCATTTATACTGCAATGAAGGTCCCGGATATTGTGGATCTTCAGACTTTACAAAATCTCCCTGAAAAGCTTAGGAAGATTGATATACACAAATTACCAGCAGAACTTTTACCATGTATTCCTTCTTTGCCAAATATGCCTGATTTGCACAAACTTCGAGAGCATTTACTGCAACTCCTGTCGAACTGTCTACCTGATCGATTTTCCCACAGCAATCATACAGATGTTGGTGTTCTGGTATGGTTTCCTCGTCTTTGTTAGAAAAATTACTGGTTGGGATCTTCTTCCTTTGAGCTTAAACATTAATTAATGTTCAGCTATATTTATACTTTCTATTCTTTAGTTTAGTTTCATATTCTTGATCCCAGATGGTGCCTTGCAATTTGCAATTTATGTCATTAATGGTCAATATATTTATGCTTACTGAGAATTTCTTATTTCAGAGTAAGCTAGATCATACATTACTGATTTCTCATCTTTTTTCTTCACAGCTAAAAGCTCTCTCGAATGAATTCTACTCTATCTACTTTTGAGCTACGCTGATTTGTTTCATTTCACTTTTTTCGTTTTCTAATATTTTAAGCTTCTGTATATATATATCAAAACGAGAAAATCTTACTTCACTCTTGGGGAAAGGAAGAACTTAAGAGTTGCTTCCTGCCCGGTAAGCATGTGTTGCAGTATCAAACCTGTTCAATTACCTTTGTTTTCTTTGAACGATGAAAAGCCATATAAGGCTTTGTTATTTTCATTGGGTTGTGCATGTCTCATCTTCTCTTTATGCTTCAGTTTGAAGTATTTATACTTGTTTTGCCTATACCTAGAGATGAAGAAATCTGTTGTTAGTGAGAAGACCTTGTTTTTCTATAATTATGATGCCAATGGATTATCTACTTATTTGCTTTGTACCTGGATATTTGAAGACAGCTTGACGTCAAGTTTATTTCCCTGATCGGATTACTTAAATATCATTGAGTTCATTGCACCTTTTATGTCTAGTCTCTTTGTATTAAGTGTGCACATCTCCATTGCATGAAGTGGCATAGCAAATTCGTGTCATGTCTCCACTCTCTGCCTCTGTTTCCGAAGTTTGTTGCTTTACACAAATTCCTTCTCCCTTGTTTATGGACATCCGATCTTAAAGTTGTCTGCATATGAGCAAATGTGAAGATCTAATGATTGTGTGATATTAATATGACATAAGGAAACTGACCTCAAAAGTGACATATTAATCAGTTTCATTAGGAAATTTCCTCTAGCCAAGCCTGCGCATTTGTAAGATGGCCAACCGAGGTGGAGCCAGGATTTGAACTTTATGGGTTCTAGCTCCACTCCTGATGACCACTATAGTGATGACTGTCCTCTCAAAATAACAAAACAAGATTTAGATTTCAATCATGGATATTACAATGTCAATATATTTATTAGTTCCCTATTATTTGCACAACAAAAGCTCATCAGAGCAGATATAATTTTATTAGGTCAGTATAGTTTTCTCTCCTATTCTTGTGAAGTTATATCCACTGAATGGACCAGTGGAGTGTTACCCTTATTTGTCTTACATTTGTTCTGACTTTCATCTGCTGGAGATTTTCTTGGATTCGAGTGTTTTTCACCCTGAATAGGTATTCTCTATCACTATCATTCCGATTGAATGATTGTTTCCTAAAGAACATGCTGGTTCACAACAAATGAAGAAATTTCAGAAGTCATTAGTAAATCTATTGATGAATACTAGAATACGTACAGAAAATCATTTGTTCTCTGACCATCATTGGTGATTGATATATCTCTTTTTTTTTGAATTTGTGCAGCATAGTGTGAAGGATGTGGCTAACGTGCTAGCACCACTAATGGTGAAGCCTATAACGCGGTGGCCATTCTATGCCTTCCTTGGTGGGGCAATGTTTTGTTTATTAGCAAGCAGCACATGTCATTTACTTTGTTGCCATTCAGAGCGATTATCGTATGTAATGCTGAGGTTCGACTACGCTGGTATTGCTGCCTTGATATCAACTTCATTTTACCCTCCCGTCTATTATTCCTTCATGTGCTACCCCTTTTTCTTATACCTCTACCTGGGATTTATCACTGTCCTGGGAGTTGGCGCAATGTTGGCTTCTCTCCTTCCCGTGTTTCAAAAGCCAAAATTTAGAAGCCTTCGAGCAGGTTTATTTTTCGGGATGGGCATGTCAGGTGTGGCACCTATTCTACACAAGTTAATTCTCTATTGGAACCAACCTGAGGCACTTCATACTACTGGTTATGAAGTTCTGATGGGTGCCTTATACGGCGTTGGAGCATTAATCTATGCCCTTAGAGTTCCAGAAAGATGGATGCCGGGGAAATTTGATATTGCTGGGCATAGTCACAACCTATTTCATGTACTTGTAGTGGCAGCAGCTTATACACATTATCGCGCTGGATTAATTTATCTGCAATGGCGTGATCAACAAGGATGCTAAGAATCAATCACCAAAGGGGAAGAGTTCCTCAGGATTTTGATTTGTGGCCTATTAGTTTCATCATCATTTAAATGTATATAAACAAAGTGAATGAGAGGTCAACAGACCCTTTGTTGTTGAACCATTTTCAAGAATGGTTAATTTTGCAACTATCTTAAGGTAAATTCATTCAACATTCGCGGTTTATACTTGCCTGATATTTGAACTAAAAATTTCAAGATTGAAACCCATGCTTTAGGTTCGGAAAAAGGTCAAAAATGTCTTTTGTGACTATGGATATGCTCGGTACAAAGGAAAATGTTTTTGTTGATCGTTCATGTACTAGGTGTCTGTGTATATCGAGCTGTGTATGTCCTCATCAAATTTATTACTTTCAAACTGAATTTTTTTTTAAAATATCAATAATAACCAAACAAAAGGTTATTTTTTTCATTTGGTTTGGTTTTTAGAAATTTAAAAATCGACTATATTGATTTGGTTTTAAACAATAATCGAAACTGCACCATGAACACTCCTAACTGTGTCAAGTCAAATGATGTCACATAAAATGGGTCGAGGGGGTAATAACAAAAACATTTAATATTAAAATTGATAAGTCAAATGATATTACATAAAATGAGTCGGAGGGAGTAATAAAAAAACATTTAATATTAGACTGATTTTTGCTCTCGTTGAGAGTCGAACTCAAGACCTCCCGCTTACTAAACGGGTGCTCTAACCAACTGAGCTACGAGAGCTAATGATAGCAATATGGTGGATGTTTAATAAAATTGAATGTGAATTCCACTGCTGCCATATTTGTCCTAAAGTCTTGGTCAAAGATAAAAGAATCAAGAAAAAGTTACTATTCTCGCCGTTTTAATTTGTTTGTGTTGTTTTAGTTTGACATGGAGTTAATTTATTTTTTTTAATTTTGTGGTCTTAATATAAAGACAAGTTAAATGTACCAAATTTTTTTTTAATGTCTTAAATGTATGACATGTAGAAAATTAAAATTGTAGAATTGCCAAAAAAAGAAGAAAGGAAAACAACATTTTTTTAAAATAGATTAAAAAAATATGATAAATAAATTGAAACGGAGTGAGTATTATAATACTCATTTGATGTTTGCACCAAAAATAGAAGATTCATAGAGTTGTGTTTATCAACAAGTTTCATAGATTTTATACTCCAAGTTTTTTTTGTTTTTTTTTTGTGATAAAAGATATAATATACTATTATATAGTTACGAAGCATCATACAAAATAAAGATTCACATGGGACTAAAAAGAGTTTGTATTTCAAAGCCAAGCCTATCATTATTCTTTGTTCTTGCAAAATATAATATGATGTGTAAAAGTTACTATTAGAAAAATCAACACAATTTTGAGAGAAAAAGAGAACATAAAAATTAAAATTATGAGGTAGTTATCAACATAAATATAGTTGTACGTTTTAATATATATATATCCTAAACTTGTCTTATTAGATAATATTATATTTACTTTCTTTAGGGAAAAAGGTCAAAAATACCCTTTAACTTAAGTTTATTAGTTGACTATAAACCTATCCTACCGTTAAAACAAAGTTATTCATACCGTCGCCGTTACTAATTTCATCATTCGTATTCTTCAATTAACAAAAATCCCCAAATTAATCCGAATTTAAAAAAAAGACTCATTCCTCATTTTAAACCCAATGTCGCGCCCGCTCTATTGTATAACCCATACCAACCCGGTCAATAAAAAACTCATGACATATACTCCACCCTCTCCTCTTCCTAAAAAAACAGTGGAAAATGGAATGGAATAATCATAGTTAGACTTGAGAGCCATGAAAGAATAATTAGTAAGTGTTTGCTGATTCACCAATGTACCAAAACTCCTCCAGAACTCAGCCTCCATAGCATCACCATTAATTTCAACACTCCCCCACAACTCGGAACAATAAAATTATGGTTACAAAATCTACCAGAAGAAAGTATAAATACATTAAAAAGTAATAAAAGCATAGATGGAAAAACAGCAACAACTGCTATAGACATCTTAAATAAATATGAGATAGCCATACGAAATGAGTTTAGTAGTACAACTACAGAAACAGAAGAACAAAATAAAGAAAAACAATTAAATAGAAATCTAATGTTAAAATTAGCAATATGTAATATGTGTTATATGGAAGAATATACATGCGTATTTAGAGAATATTATTATAAAGGAACTTATACACCAGACGAAGGTAAAGAAATAAGAAGATTATACTTTACAAAATTACCAGAACCATTTAGTTCAAAAATAATAAAAGATTGGAATGAAGCAGGATTACAACATACCTTAGGAGCAAGAATGAGATTTTTGCAAAAATGGTATTCGGATATATGTGAAAAATATAGAGAAGAGATAAAAATGGAAAAATCCATAGCAAAAAATTTAGCATGTTGTAAAGATAAGATAGCACCCCAATTCGGATGTAATGATAACTATTATAAAAAGAACAGAAAACAAAGTAAATTCAAAAAATACAAATCCCAATATAAATATAAAAGGCCTAGAAGAAGATATTACGTAAAGAATTTTAACAATAAAAGGCCATTTAAGCCAAAAAAGAAAATAACTGAATGCACATGTTATAACTGTGGAAAGTTAGGACATATAGCTAAAGATTGTAAATTACCCAAAAATCCTAAGAAAAAACAAATAGCTGAAATAATAATAAATAATGAAGAATATATGCAATTAGAATACCTAGACTATGAACTTGATAGTGATGATAGTATATATGAATTATCTGAAAATGAAGAAATAGGAGAATTAAACATATCCGATAATGACTGAAAAAGATGTACA
Source organism: Solanum chiquidenum (assembly GCA_029582725.1). NCBI lineage: Eukaryota > Viridiplantae > Streptophyta > Magnoliopsida > Solanales > Solanaceae > Solanum > Solanum chiquidenum. Next base: position 13,046 of record JAJOOS010017013.1, read on the forward strand.
GATTATAGATAAAGAAGAACATATAAATGAAGAATCTTCAGAGCAAAAAATAATATTCGATATCAATATATTTGAACAGGTAAAAGGAAAGGAATTAGATTTAAGTGTGGAAAAAATATTTAAAATCCCTATGATAAAAAATATTTTTAAAAGACAAAAAGAAGAATATTATGTAGTGAGCCAAAAGGAACATATAATAGACTGCAAATATACTAAAGGAAAGGCTAAGATCCCAATAATAAACAAAAGAATAATAAACAAAGAAATACAAGCAATTCAAGCAAAGGAACCAATAAAATATGTGCACCTAGGAGGAACGGAAATATTGATAAAAACATGCTTTAGAGAAGGAATAGATACACCTATAGAGATATATTTAGCAGATGACAGAATAATAGAACCTATAGAAAAAAGTATAATAAGTGCCATAAAAGGAAATCTAATATATCAAAAATTTAAATTTATAATAAGTGCTAATTATTCAGTAGCTATAAATGATAGGAATATAGATAAATCATTAGTATTATACTGGAAAATGACAGGAATAGAACTAGCTCCAGGAAGTAAAATATTTACAGCAAGATGTAAAAATCTATACGTATTAACAACAAAACATAAAATAACAACAAAAAATAAAATAAATAGGATAAAAATAGAAAATCCATTTGAGCAAATTGTTACGGTAATAGATAATAATGACTATAGCTATAAAGAAATAGACATAAAAGAAGATTTAGAAATAGTCAGTGATAGGATAAGTACGTCCAAAAGAATAAAAAACTATAATGAGACACCCCAATCATCAAGAAAATCAGTAGAAATAAGTGAAATAGAACCATACCACTATTATGTCACAGGAATACTAGAACAAAGAAAATATATTATAACAATAGATACTGGACAAGAAGAAAATTACATAGTAAAAGAACTAGTAGCAGAAGATGAAATAATTACTAAAGAACAAGAATGTTTAGGACTACCTAAAGAATTATTCCAAACCGAAGAAACAGTAGAAAAAGAGATTATTATTGGAGGAATACCAATACTAGTCAGATTCAAAATCTACCAAGGAGATAGAAACATCATACTAGGAATAAAATGGCTAGAAGAAATGAAGCCATATAACTTAGAAGCTACACAATTAACCATAACCCATAAAAATAAAAAAATAATAATAAAAAGAACAATATGAAAATATACATACTTGCAAAAATAATAGTGGTAAAATATTATAATAGATATTATACCCCAATGATAGATACAGGAGCAGAAGCTAATATGTGTAAACATAATTGTCAACCAGATGAAAAATGGGAAAAATTAACCACACCAATAATAGTAACAAGATTTAATAATGAAGGAAGCATGATAAACCATAAAGCAAGAAATATAAAAATACAAATATGGGATAAAATATTAACTATAGAAGAAATATACAGTTATGAATTTACAAATAAAGATATGCTTCTAGGAATGCCGTTCTTAGAAAAATTATACCCACATATAATAACAAAAACTCATTGGTGGTTTACAACGCCATGTAAACATAAAGTAGGAGCCAAAAGAGTATATAACAAAAATAGAAAATCAACTCCATGGATAAAAGGAAGCGAAAAAATTACTCAAAAACTAGAGAATGTTAAAACAAATGATCATAAGATAGAATTAATAATATTTTCCATAGATAAGCTAAAAATTATTTACGAGAAATTAGAAACTTTATATAGCGAAAATCCCCTAAAAGGATGGGAAAAACATAAAACAAAGGTAAAAATAGAATTAATCGATGAAAATAGTATAATAACCCAGAAACCATTAAAATACAATTTTGATGACCTAAAAGAATTCAAAATGCATATAAAAGAATTATTAGAAAACGAATATATACAAGAAAGTAATAGTAAACACACTAGTCCAGCATTTATAGTA
>JAJOOS010017026.1:0-11955 GCA_029582725.1 Solanum chiquidenum
AACGTGTTCCACCAGTGAAAGTAGAAGACAATATAATTCTTTGTCCTTGAGAAGATGGTTCTGTGTCTCCTTGCAAAACTGCTTCTTGTAATCCTTTAAATAAATGTGTTCTCAATTTTTTTTGATTTAGTCTATAAAATAATAAGCGAGAAGATTCAATCATTGTATATCCATCAACCAAGAATTGTTGAAATAATCTTTTAGCAGAAACAATTGTAGATACTTCATTCTTCCTTTCTTGAATTTTATATGCAAAATATTCGCAAGAACTAACACGTTTTCTTCCCTCACTTGATTCATCAATTCTATTTAAAGGAATATCTTCTCTATAAACATCTTCCCCATAAGGTAGTAGTAATGGATATTGCAAACCTAAATATGCTGCATTAAGCTCATTTATTCTCTGAAGTTGTCCATTTTGACTTTCGATTATTATATCTCTGTTAGTATTTGTTGGTTCAAAATCGTCAACAACCAAAGCTGCTACCTCTGAAACTGATGGCAAGTTATATCTTCTTCCATCTGATCCTCTTCTTCCGATTAGTCTTAGTTTAACATTTGTACTTTGTTCAGCTTGAAATCTATCTCTAACCATACGAAAACTCTTTGCAAGAACATTATGTTTATCAAGCATTTTCTTCAGTTCGGTGACAATTTGAGCATGGATTTGATTGTTGCTTTCACCACTACTACAAAGTGAATAGTAATATGTTGATAATAGTGATTAATTACTACAATTATAATTACTCTTATATAAAGCATAAATAAAATAAGTACACACCTGAAAACATTCATTCTATTTGTTACCTCATTTTTTGTATCATAAATATATAATTGTGCAAATTTTGGAGTAGATCCCTCATTAGGCAATAAGCTTCTAATTTTATGATAATTCTGTTCAGATAATCTGAAAGTTCTTGGCCCCTTTGTTTGATTGACAGATGCATCAATTTTTCCTCCCATTGATGTAAAAGAAAACATGAAATTATAAGTTCGGATATTCTCTCTGAAATGGTTACTTTTTTCACCTACAATAAATTATAGAAATGTAAAGTTGATAAACAAAATTATTGAAATGTATTTTTATTTGTATTAAATAAATTAATTTACCTGATCCAAATAATAATTCCTTCAACACAGTAGGAGGATCCTTTGGATTGGGAAGCTTTATCTTTCCATGACCACAACACAAAGTGAAAACAAGTCTTTTTTTTTACACTTATCAATTCTTTCCGCATACCAAAAGTAAGCGCCGCAATATTGACATTCATAAATTGGATCTCCTATATCCCAATAGTCTAATAATTTTTATTTTTTTTAAAAACAAATACGTTAGAAATAAAGTAGTTTGTTTAAACAAAGCAAAGGTTAGGGATAGTAATATATAAAAATTACCTTCATTGTATAGTTTTCCACTACCAATCTCATCTGCTGCCAACATATCTACATCTTCATTTTCATCATGAGTTAGATGATTTGATATTATATTATCTGTTACAAATAATATAGAATTTGAATATATTGCAGATGCTTATTGAATATTGTTATGTTCTTTTAGTGATATATAGGTAGTGTAATATATTTCATTGTTGTATAGTAGAAGACATGTACTATATTAAGCAATAAAAATAGAGATAGGAGATCAAACCATTGCCATCTGATGAGTATTTTCCACATTTTTTATTATGTCGTAAGCAAAATCTTTGTTTTCTTGCTAATTTCTTCTGATCTGTCATGACTTTGTTATGAGTTAGTGAACTTGAAATCTAATTATATGGTGAATTGCCATGAATAAATGCAGTTGACCAATAACAGTTATTTTAAAATCCAGATTAGTGCATTTAGTTAAATAACTGTTAATTTAAAGAATATTAATTATATTATCATTTTGATATTGTGAGTTATTAGTCAGTAAATATTTCGGAGTATAGTAGTTTAAAATTATAACTGTTTTTTTTTTATTGTTTGTGATTTTGAATAGATTAAGGACCTCAAAGAGAAATAAATCGATTTATAGTTATGCTGAAACTTTTTAACAGGTTTAACTTTATAATAACTTGGAAAAATATATTCTTCACTTCTAACAATTACTAAGAAGATTAATATTTGTTTAATCTCTCTCTTTCAATGTTTTTGATATGTATTTACCATATCATTCATAAGAGATAGAAGTAGTTGTTGGATGTTGTAACATATGTGATCCTAGTAAAAATTATGTGAATCAATAATTTCTTTGACATTGCTTTTATTTATGTTATATCTGAATATGCATTTGTTTTTAAGGAGCTGTCCCAAACTATAGGCATTATGTGAAGGGTAACAGAATATACATTGATCAGATGAAGGGTAACAAAATATACACAGAGGTAATGAGAGTAATATTTGTCATTGCTTTGGATCAAATTCCTCATTACAATTTATTTGTGCTTTGAAATTTTCATCTATTCAATGCTAGGTTCCTTCTTATAATTGTATATATGAGTTACTGTTAAGTAATATCTATTGTATGACGTGTTATAAAAAGTGCACCAAATGCAGTAGATATTGCATAAAATATATAAAGATCATGCAGAGGACTTGATAGGAATGTCTATGAACATGTTTGAGTATTTGATGAGTTAGTTTATCTGATAATTATATATGAAATAAGATACTAACACCAACACTTGAGACAAAACTTATTATAACTATGTGTAGGATGTTGCCTTTCTTTTCATCAGGTTGTAGTTTGCTTCCTTTTAGGTTCTTGACCCTCCCTCTAAAATAATATAATCAAGGAAAAATATATTTAAGATAATATTTTACAGAATGTTAAGTTTTTCTATGTAAAATACTCTATTTTTATAACATAATAGTTATTGAAGTTTTATTATATATGATTTATCTATTTTTGAAATTAGTTCACGAAGTTTGCGCACATTGATACGGTTGTCAGTGTGCTGTTTAGTGTGAATTTGGTGTGAATGTTTTGGTGCAATTTCGGGGTCTGTTTACGCTGTTTTTATCATGCAGTTTTTGGTGCAGTTCCAATTTTTTTCTGGTGTTTTTTTGGGTGCAATTCTAGTATTGTTTTAGAGGTGATTCTGATGCTGCTGTTTTGGTTTAATTCCAATGATGTTTTAATATTTTTTTGTGAAAATTTAGTGCAGCTTTGGATCTTTTCTGCTGCTGTTTTGGTGCAACTTTGAGGCTGTAGCATTGTGAATATAAATGAAGATTCAACATGTAATTTAAAGCAAGGTACTCCTTTAGCAAATTTGATATAATTATTATAAATCATTGTTCATTATGACTACCTTTGAACATATATATTGGAAGAATGAAGATGAATTGCTTGGAGCTTTAGAATATCTGATTCCTATTCTGAATATATCAACTCAGAAATTGATGTGGATCCACCATATTGTTCACCAAAGTGTTGCATATTTTTTAACAAATGGGAATAAGGTATGTCTCTTAAATTGCACTAACGTATTTGTAGAAATCAGCTAATAGTGTGTTGTTTAGATTTTGTATGAAGTAAAGTTAACTTTAGTGATCCTTCTATTACTAATGAATGTTAAACTATAAGTCAGAGAATATAAAATACACATTAAGACAACATGTAGAGGATTAACAACATAAATTTAAAAACAACCCCACACACGCGCGCACACACATATATATATAGAGAGAATGATAGATAGATATAGTTTGAGAGAGAGAGATATAAATAAAGAAGACAACTTAATAGCTTGAATTTATATAATAAACTACATAGATCATCCAACTACCTTATTAAAACATAAATATTAAAATAATAAACTAAACTTAATACAACCTAAATTAAAACATTCCTTCTAGAATTTTAAGAGTCATATGTAATTGGTAAAATAATTAAAACTGAATAATTGTTCTTAAATAAGTACATGAATCAAGGTTTTTCCTCTTTTAATCATAAATTAAAGAATAGGAAGAGTTGCCACTAAATCAATATATACCATACGAATTGTCATCTTGAGTTCTTCCACTTGCAGTTCTATGTACTCCTATGGTAAAGTTCCTTCTTTTCCCCTCTTTTTCCATCTTCGATTGTTTGTTAGTAAGATTTTGATCATTAATATATTTTTTCGAAATTAGTTTATATATGATCTAAGACTAACAATAGAGTGTAGCAAGTTTGACATTTTCACTTAATTTAGAAACGCCGAAAAGAATTTTGAGGAAGATGAATTCATAAGGTTAGAAATATCAAGTATGACTTCGACATTGTTCTACAATGATTAAGTTTGATTACCTTAAAATTACATGAATCAATTCATTTGATTCGACATTTTTGTACTTTTTTATAAATTATATTTGGAAGGTTTGGTTCATTGCTCTAAAGTTAGGCATAAGACCGATCTAATATTATAATGTTATAATTTCACCATTATTTTAAAAGGAACAAAATAGTAAGATGGATTCACTGAGGTTAAGTTGGTACTACATTTTAAAATAATATTTATTTAACTTTATAAGAGTTTTTACTTATTGACGTCTGGGGTACAAGCGCAACTCGCGTGCCCAGAGACTAGTGTGTGTATATATATATATATATATATATATATTGATAACACTCAACTACAATTTTTTCGATTCAATGTGTAGGTGGTCGCTAACAAGTATAAACCCAACGATGAGTTGGGGTCGATCCCACAAGGAGTAACATAAAATAAATCTTGAAGTTTCAGTTATTAATATCAAAAGGGCGGGATTTAGTAACCAAGTTCTAACAACAACAATTAATACATAATTTGAACGATTAGAGTGAGGACCTTAGGAATGTGATCAATCGATTGCTAATTTCACTTAATGGGTGATTACTAATTGCTACAAGTTGTTGAATTTCAATTGGTAGGATAGGATTTGACTACAATAATCATCTCTCGATCAACTATCATGTTTCTAGTGAGTTCCCTCGAACTTCAAAAAGTTTAACAAAACCAATCAACCCAATTCCTTAATTAACCTACATTCTTAAGCCGGGTTAAAGATGCAAATCAATACAATTATCAATCTTTCATTCTACCCTATACCTCTTTCTCAAGAAAACATAGAGAACTAAATTAGAACCGAATTTGCAACTTCAGTTCATCAACTAAAACACGAACAAACAATTGAACACATTTAAAAAAACATTAAATTTAGCAAATAACAATACACATAAGATAAATAATGTATTCAACTACATGATCGCACCCCTATGGTAAGGGGTTTTAACCAAACATGGAAAAAAGTATGAAATCGGTACCAAAAAGATTATCCATCTTAATTGTCAACAAACTGCAATACCCAACGCCAAAATTAAAGCTAGAATCCAAAAACCTCAAATCAAAGATTCAAATCTTCTCAAAGAATGTTCAACAATGTAAAAATGTGAAAACTCTCAAAGACTAGGGAATACACTCTCTAGGAAATCCTTTTCTTCTCTGAAAAAAATTATTTATACGTTCCCAAAAACTCAATACGAAGTCCAATTGGCTTAGTGATTTCTACCTTGATGAAGCATGGCTCAAATTTCACTTCTTCTTTTTCTCTTTCATTCTTTTCATCTTTCACGACTCATCCTTGGCCTATTCAAGCACACAAAAATTTTGGGATATCTCGTTGAACACCCTTTTTTATTTCCAAAACCTTGCTCAATGGATACAATTTTTATCATTTCTTTTTCTCTCTTTTTTTAATGGAGGGGTTCCATCTTTTTCTACAACACAAGTTTCCGAGGATGAGCTTCATAAACTTCTTACTTGATTTCTTTCCTCATTCATACCATACCCCCAACTTAGGCTTTTCGCCTAAGTTGACTATTCAAACAAACCAATGCTTCACTCAGATTTTAGTTGCAGAGTATAAGGAGATTTGTGGTCAGGTTTCATCCAAAGAATATGTTAGGCTAAAATGGTGCCAAGCTAGGTTCACACACTCACAAGGTGGTCACATAAAGGTATAACGATTAGGTACACTCTCAAATAGTCATGCCTAAGATCATTTCCTTCGTTCACAAAAGTTAGTCAATCGGACCAAGGGGAAAGTTCTAGGCATCACCCAACACATATTTCAAGTAAATCTCACCACAATAAGCACAATCATCGATCATGACTCCACAAGTTAAGCTCACATAAAACGATCATTATTAGACTCACTTCGACAATACAACTAGTCAAAATGAGATGCTAAGAGTTCAAACATGACTTATGCAACTCAAATTACCTCGTTGGACTTTCACAAACATGTCGTTCATCAAGTTCCTAACATCGGCCATATAGGCAAGGTTTCCCATTTTATATATCATGTCCTGTGTCAAGGGGGGCGAGAAACATTATCACTGGCAAGTGTTGTAGAGGTGGAGGAGTTGGGTATACTTGCCAGCTCAACTGCAAGAGTTAACTGAGTAGTGTCGGCCTTCATGGCCTCCACATCGACCATTATAGAAGTGTCTACCATAGACTTCTTCCTCCTTTTTGCCTCATATTTTGCATACTCAACTTCAGTCCTCCGAATATTAGTAGACAATGTCATAGTCACCTCAGTATCAGTCTTCGGCACAAAGGGTGCACTTGCTCAGCGACACAAGTCACTAACAAGTACTTGAAATGGAAATGAGGTTTGGTTTTGTTTTGCCCTCATCACCATCTCTGGTGAAATTATGGCCTCGATATTTAGCTTCTCTCGATTAACAATACACTCCAGCAGTGCAACCTTTAGATGTCGGATGATCGATTCATTTTGTGAAGGCTTCAATGAGCTGGAGATGAAACAAAACCAATACCGAGTAGCAACATTCAAGTATTTCTTCTCAATCACTATTCCTGCCTCTTGCCATGGAGGAATAGCATCACTCAACAACTGGGCCAATCACCACTTCAAGTCATCCAATGTTTTGGTCTTTACCTTCGACCAAAGAATGAATAGTGTGTGTAGTGTTATTTTACATATCATTAATATAAGTTTCCTGCACATTACCATCTTACCATGCATCTCAACAAAATCGACTGGTGCCATTGACCTATCTTTCTTCTTCTCTTCCAGGATCAACTTTGCATAACCTGCATAAAACTACAAAAGCCATGAAGGAACATATGGATTTTGGGGCTTGGTGAAATATTGAAACTTGTGGAAATGGAGCATCTCCCACACAACCGATACATATCCAGTATATCATCTAAATACAATTGTTTTTCCTCTAAGATAGTCTGCAAACCAGATGCTTTCAGTCATTTCATGACCCAGGTGGAGGTACTCGGGATGGAGAAACTACAATTGTCTGTGCTTCTATAGGTGTTGGAGGCGTCGGGAGTGCTGACAAGCTAGCCAAAGGATCATGAGCTACTTTAGATCGCAGTTCTGAGTGTTTCTGTTTGAGAAACTCTCCATATGTTGTCGGTTTATGTATTGGAGTCCTGGACCCTGTAACTTTCTCCCTCTTAGACTCAGTGGAGCTGATATGGGTGGAGTCGATGCCCATATTGTTTGATGAACTCGACCTCGAACTTGAACTTTCTACTACTTGCTTCTTCCCATTTCCTTTAATATTCCCCTGAGGAGGTTTAGCCCAAGTGTCATGCCCCAAGGCTACCCCCTGGGCGTGAACACGGGACCTAGGATCATGAGTGACCATAAGCTAACCCTGCTGGAATAGCATCAGCATACTTAAAGATTTACTGAAATAGAAATACTGTGCGAAAGCTTGAAACATTGATGTAAATTGATATGATGGGAATTACCCATTTCTATATGAACAAATAAATTGTGATTTTAATGACAACTAAAATATCAAACTCCATACCTAAAACTGACTATGTCTGAAATAAAGCGTCTAACTAACTAGAGATGCTGGGATATGCCCTAGCTAAATCTAGCAAAACTAAAACTAAAGTATGAAAGTAGAAAGATAATCATGTCAATTGTCCTCGAAGAATGAGGACGCACCACTAATTTTACTAAACTAGAGATCAGGAACCGATCTATGCGTGATCTGAATGGTGAGGACCTGAACCTACATCACGAGAAGATTTAGTGCAGAGTATGCGTCAGTACTTGAACGATACTAAGCATGCATGATAGAATAAGACTGAACAATATACATAACTGAACAAAGCATATTAGGCAATGATATAAGATGAACATGAACTAACTTAATGCAATGACCAAGTTTATAACATGTTGAAACTCAATACTGAACTGTAACGGATAATCTGGTCAATGCAATAGAATCTGACTGTGGGAACTACTAATAACCTACATAAAACCATGGTAGCTTAACGTGGAGTCCGATGTATACGCCCCATGAGAGGACCTAATATACCCTGCCAGAGGTATAGAGGCATAACTGGCGTGATCACTAAACTGATGCCCACAAAGGGTACTTATACCCTATGGGGGCACGTAGTTTTGGGACTTGAGGGTGACTAAACCTAGTCCAACTCTGTTATAAAGCCTACTTCCAAGTGAATATGTGTAAATGATAATATAACTGAAGTAAACTAGATAGCTCAATAATCTTACATGCAAATCTGAAAATGCAACATTTATTTCTCATAATGAAACATTCGAAAACTGAGGCATGTATGTCTGTATATCTACCCTAGCCAATGTAATTCGTGAACTAAAAGAACTACATAACTAGGGTTCTGAAGTTTATGCAAGAATCTATGCAAAAACAATACTAAGAGATGATAATTTGATTAAGAACATTACAATCACTAAATCATAGTAATTAGCTAGAATTCTAGAAACCCAAGGTCTAGATAGTATGGAGGGAATCAAGAATCTGACTGAATTGAAGGGACCTAATGGGTGAAAGGAACCCACTAGTCAAATCCCACATACCTGGTGACGAAATTCACAAAGAAATCTTTCGATTTTGGGGCTGGAACAGATGAAAACCTTGCTGCGTTTTCCTGGAAGGCTGCTCGACTTTTCTCTCTGTTTTGCTCTAAGTTTCGCTTGATTTTGGTGAATAATTTATTAAAGTAAGTTCTAATTAACTCAATAGACTAAAACTAGCCAAAACGACGTAGTTTAGGGGTTAAACGGCGTATTTTAAGTGTCCAATGCATAGGGAAAAAGACCAAAATGACCCTACTTAAGAATCTGACGCAACTCACCATAGCCCCTTTGACGGTCCGTCAAAGTGACCACGGACTGTCAAGCTGGTAGTGGTCCTTGGTCAGGTAGCTGCACGTTTCTGGTGAAGCTTCCACAAGTGCCACCACGGCATGTCTTCAGGACCACGGCTAGTGAAGGGTCCCGTGGTTTGATGTCTGGACCTGGTGGACTTTGCCTGGCTCCCATGAGTGCCATTATGGTTGGTGAGGTGGTCCACGGCCCGTGAAGGGCTTCGTGGTACACCTCTTTTGGAAATGTCACGCCCCGAGGCTACACCCTGGACGCGGACATGGGACCTAAGATCACAAGTGTCCCCAAGCTAATCCTGCTGGCATAATCATGAGCATACTAAATATAACTGAATAATAAAATCTAATGTTGAAGCTAAACATGAGATAATCTGAAATGATGGGGAATAACCATATACTAAAACTGAATATATGAAATCTGAGAGTTTAATACAAAAGAAATATCAAACCCAAATACTAAGCTGAATCTAACTATGTCTGAAAATAGCCTCTAACTAACTAGAAGTGCTGGGACAGGCCCCAGCTAAGTCTAGTAAAACTGAAACTAAAAGACTGAAAAATGAAAGATAACATGACTATGTCCTCGAAGAATGATGACTCACCAATGATGCTGCTAAACTGGAGATCGGGAAAGTATCTAAGCGTGATCTGGATGCTGAGAACCTGAACCTACATCATGAGAAGATGTAGCACAGAGTATGCATTAGTACTTGAAAGGTACTGAGCATGCAGAATAGAGTAAAGCTGAAATAAACGCATAACTGAACAAGCAATAAAGCAAGAGCATAATCTGAACATGATATAGTTACTGAATATTGAGCTAACTAAATGCAATGGCCAAATTTATAACATGCTGAGACTAAATACTTGACTGAACTGTAAATGTGGTCAATGAAATAGACTCTGACTGAACTGTGGGAGCTACTAATAACCAACAATAAAACCACATGAGCTAAATGTGGAGTCCGATATATACGCCCCATCGAGAGGACCCAATATACCCGGCCAAAGGTATAGAGGCATGCTGGCGTGATCACTAAATGATGCCCACGGAGGGGACTTACACCTACGTGGCTCGTAGTTCTTGGACTATATAGGTACGCTGAACCCTAGTCCAACTCGGTATTATGCTACTCCCAATAGATTAAGTGATTAACACATTATGACTAAATTTATGTAATACTGGATAAATCAAAACTGAACAGGCAAAACTGAGAATGCAATAATTAATCTGATAATGATGCATTCATAAACAGAGGCATGTATAATTGAATACTGAATGATCTGACCTAGCATGTGTACTTTGAGAACTAAAGAAATACATAGCTAGGGTTCTCAAAGTCATGCAATAAACTGAGCAATAACATGATAATCTGATTTGGAACATTTAAATAATTTATTCATGATGATCTGTTGAAATTCTAGAAACCCTAGGTCTGTTCATAATCATGGAATCAAGAATCTGACTGAATTCTAGGGACCTAATGGGTGAAAGGAACCCACTAGTGAAATCCCACATACCTGGTGACGAATTTCACGGAATTTCTGGGCTGGAACTGAAGAAAACTTGTTCCGTTCTTGAACTAGGGTTCTTAACTTCTTTCTCCTCTTAGCGTTCTAATTTTTCTAAGTTTGATTAATGATTTGACTTAGGTAAGTTCTAGTTATGTTTCTAGGCTTAAACTGACTAAAACCTCATAATTTAGGGTCTAAGCGACGTAGCTTAGGGGCCCAATAAAATAGGAAAAGACCAAAAGACCCCTGACTTAACTGCTGTCGGAGTCACTGACGGATAGGACTGACTGTTCGTGCTGGTCAACCGTCACTCATGACTGGGAGTCTAACAATGAGGGTCTAACCTACTGCCCTGGACTACGGACCGTGGTCTGACTTATGATCCGTAGGTCCTGGCGTAGGTTGACCCTTAGCCGATTTTCTGGGGACCTTGATCCACGGACCGTGGTTCGACCTACAGTCCGTTGGTCCTGGTCGTGGGTAACCCTTAGCTGAAATTGCTGAGGCTTCTGGGAGGAGGGTTGCAGTGTCCATCCACTGACCACCAGCACAGACCGTGGTCTGACTTACGGTCTGTAGGTGGTGCCCGTAGGTGGCACCTACAACTTCTGAAATTCTACAAATCTGGTCTGTTTATGATATTTGTAAGAGAGGTAGGTGTGGGCTATTATTTCATTACATCTATTTTCCGAGAATCCACTCGAATCCCTTCACTGGATACTATATGCCCAAGGAAAGCAACAGACTGTAACCAAAACTCACATTTGCTAAACTTAGCGAATAACTGACGATGTTTGAGAATTTGTAGGGCAATCCTCAAATGACTCGCATGTTCTTTCTCATTCCTAGAGTAAATGAGGATATCATCAATAAAGACGATAAGGAACAAGTCCAAGTACTGCTTGAACACTCTGTTCATCAAACCCATGAAAACTGCAGGAGCATTGGTTAGTCCAAATGACATTACTACAAATTCATAATGACCATACCGAGTTCTGAAGGCTGTTTTCGGAATGTCACTATCTCTAATTCTGAGTTGATGATAACCGGATCTGAGGTCTATCTTTGAAAAATGACTAGCACCCTAAAGTTGGTCAAACAAGTCATCAATCCTGGGGATAAGGTACTTGTTCTTGATGGTGACCTTGTTCAACTATCTATAGTCAATACACATTCTGAGTGAACCATCTTTCTTCTTCACGAACAACACTGGTGCACCCCATGGCGAGATACTAGGTCTGATGAAGCCCTTATCTAGAAGGTCTTTCAACTGCTCTTTCAA
>JAJOOS010017043.1:0-11211 GCA_029582725.1 Solanum chiquidenum
GGTTTTAGTGCAAGTCTCTCCTCCCCCTCCCCCTTCTTTCCTTCTCTCGTTCATCTCTCTCATCCCTTCTCACCTTGCTCGTTCTCCTCTTTATTTCTAACCTGAACTGAATTTCAATAAGCAACAAAGGACTCAGGGGTTGATTAGATAGGATATTACTGATAAAAATTAGGCGAGAGATGGTGAAGATTTATCTTCTTCCTCTTTGATTTCATACTTAAACTATCACTATGCCTGAACAGGAGAGAGATACAATATTGTGTCAATCGTGTTCTGAAAGAATATACAACACATGATACAAATATTTGACAAGGATAAACTTCAGTTGATTATATTAGTACAAATCTTTAGTCTGTTTCAAATACACACAAATACATTGATATAAAGTGAATATACAAGGAACAAATACACTTGATACAGACAGGATTATCTCGATCACAAGGCCACTAAAACAATCGCTTGGGGCCCCAATATTTTTTGAGCCCCAAATTTTTATGTATTGATAAATTTGAAAATAGTTTTTTGAATCGAAAATATTATAATTTTTGGCTCATTTAATATAAAGATCGTTGTAATAATTAAGAAATAGTGTTTAGTTAATTGTAGCATCCATTCTTATGTGACTATCTATTTTGTTGCCTCATTTATATTCTTACGATTATCATGAACCAACATTATTAATTCCTATATTTACTTTTTTTATTCCCCCTTCACTATTGAATATTCTAAACTCTCTCAAACGGTCAAACCATCTACATTATGCAAGTCTATTGTTGTATGTTTATAAAAAATATCAAATTTATTTTTTGGCGTCTTCTTTAAATTTCAAGCATTAAAACTAATCAACACTATTTTAATGTGCTTAGATAAACTTATCAAATTCAACGCAACACTATTTCGATATCATTATATAAACTTTGCAAATTTTTGAGTCAAGTTTTATTATTCTAACTTTATATTATATATTTTTCATTGAAAATTTACATTATTTATATTCTTACTTCATAATATATGTGCATATCCTACCTCTCTAGACCTCATTTGTAGGATTACACTAGGTATGTTAAAATTATTCAATTTATATATGTCAACTAAAAAAAAGGTATCTCTATGAAGTTTGACTTTAGGCCCCCAAACTTGTTGAGACGGATAGGATGAAATCTGCAGGGGTCATGCAAATACATAGGCCCCTTCCCTTCTCTTTTGGATGAATGGGGTGATTTAGAAGGCGCTTTCCGATCTGCGGTCCCTCGGAGTGAAGGGTTAGGAAGGTAGTATGGGCCCTCTGACTTCCAGCTATGTGTTGTGCGGCTCCCGCGAAGCGAATGAAGGGAAGATTCATTCGTACAAATTAATTGCATCAATTGTATTCGCAATACAAATTAATTGCATCAGTAATACAATTTGATACAACGAATATAACATGTATCCATCATCTTTTCGCCTCTCTTCCAAATCTCCTCCCTTTCTTCTCTTATTCTCACTCATCTCTCTTCTTTTTCTACCATATAGTTATGCATCAAAATTAAGTAAACTATAGTTATAAATCTCTAATTAACTCAAATTATATTCACTTTTAAAAGTTCCTCCATAATTAAGTATTAGTACAACTTATTTATGTTGTTCATCTTGTATTCCAAGATACTTAGAACAAAAACTTTGAAGAACTTGATAAGTAACAACAAAGTTTAAAGAGCATTTTCAAAACTAGAAAAATAAAACCAGTAGAGAAAATAAATTCAGAAACAGATTAGAAATAATACACAAAATATTTTTCTTAAAGAAGAAAATCGAGCCCACTGAATGCACAGTGTGTCCCCTTAAGGAAATTATTCCCTCAAGTACCCGAGGTTAATGGAATATATCCTCTCAGGATAGAACAATCTTACTCACTGGTGTATCGGTACCTAAAATCAAGGTGTCAGCGAACCACTCAACGACAGTAAAGTACACTTAGAATATTAGATTTAATAGTAGTATTAGTAGTAGAAGAAGTTCAAAAAATTGGTTCTATTAAAATGAGAGGAAATCCCTCAATTTATAGAAAACAAAGGGTAGCGTGAAAAAGTTCTTATTGTACCTTACCGTAAAAGGTCACAACCCTTTGAAAAAGTCACAATCTTTCGAAAAGGTCACAACCTTTCATAAAAATCACAACTTTTCATAAAAATCACAACTCTTTATAAAAGTCGCAATTTTTCATAAAAATTACAACTCTTCATAAAAGTCGCAACTCTTCATTTTCCATTCACACCTTTTAAAACCCAATAATTTATCCATTTTAAATTAGTTATTATGTTTTGCTTCTTCGGACTTAAAATCATATAATTTTATAAACTAATGTTTTCAAATATTTTTTAATCATATGCTTGACTTATTAGCAGATTATGTTCAAGTTCCAAGCTTGAAAGACGAGCTAAGCATTGCATTACAATTTTCTAGTCCAAATCTAGAAACCACAAGTCACAACAGGTGGTTGTCAATTGTCATCAATATTCTAAACGCATACACATGTTTAGACGAAAATAGTTGTACAACATTGAATCTTAGAAATTGGAGATTTATTTCAATTTATTATCTATATTACAATACTATTTGATTTAGAGGTGTCGAGCTACTTTATAAAATATTAAAATGAGTTAAGTTAATAAATAAACGAATTATTACTCCATTAAATCTTATTAGATTGAAGTAAGTTGGATTGTAATGAGTTAAAAATCGATCATAACTCAATCTGTTAAATTTTTATTAAATTTTAATTCAAAGATTGATTTTTTATATATATAATTTATTTGAGTACCTAACAAAATTATCTCCTATATTATGATTAAAAATATATTTTTTAAAAAATATATAGATAAATTTCTCATGAATCAATATGAATTGCATATACACCTTGTTTTAAATGATTTTATCATGTGCAACGCTGGAACTAGCAATATGTCATGTGCATATCAATTTACATCTAGCAATATATTATGTGCAAAGTTAGAAATAAAGAATTGTCAAAAAGAAAAGAGATATCTTTTTAAAATGAACTAAAAAAATGTAAGACAAATTAACAATTTTAAACAGAAGAAATATTTAAGAGTTTTTGGCTAAAATTATCCCCGAAGTATGACTTAAACCTAAAGTACATCATTGTGCTATATAAAGAGAGTGAACAAAAAACATCTTTATACTATCCAAAAAATTGCAAGATTCATTTTTCTGTTTATTTTTTTAAGAAACACACGCCACCAACAAAAAAAATGTGTCAAGTCGAATGAATATATGTACACATGGTTAAGCTAGTCAAGTTGGGTGATTTTTCTAATTTTTAGAAATTGAGTGTTTAAATCATATTCAGATAAAATATATTCAATTCAAATATTCTTGTAAAAAGTATGGCCAAATACTACTCCAACTTCAAAAATTTCAAATAAAGTAATTATATTTTTTTTTCATAACTAAACGGCTACGTAATTTCACTAAATTTCCAACATTTCTGTAAATCGTATAAAATGTGAATTGCATTGTAAAATGAATTTTCTTACATAATCTTTCTAACCATCGAAACCTACTGTATAAATATTTCAAAACTTGTGTATTGTTGCAAGTCAATTTACTTGATAATGCAAAAAAACATATAAACTAACAACACACACAAATTTAAATTCTAAGAATGAAAGATTGATTTCCTATCCATATCCTTATTCTTTTTAGGTTTTCTTGATCTTCTTGTCGTGGCTAAGACATGATGAACAAATTAATTTTTATTTTTTTTATTGGTTCAATCAGTTTCTTAACAAAAATAGTCTGAAGGATGTTTTTTGTTCGCTTAAATAATATAAAGATGTACATTAGATTTGAGCCAAAAACTCAAAATATTAACTTAAAATCGTCATAAAAGTTCGCAAATTTCAAATTCTGAATTCATATCTACTTGAACCCAAGTTATAAAAATGAAGAAATCCGATTGAAAAATGCTTTCCTAATAATATAAATTTGAATTAATCGAATTAGGTATTTTATTTTATATTTGACCTTTTCAATATTCCATCTGTCGTGAAGTTTTAGGGGGTCCCCTACCCCACGTGGATATCCTTGTCAGCAAACCATGTCACGTGGACAAGTGGGCCCATTTTCCCATATTCAGAGAATTTACCCACAAGCAAAAATAAATTGGAACTTGTCTATTTAAAATCTCTACCGTCTATGGAATTCGCCCGCAAATCGGGCTTCAAAATTTAATATTAAAGTTGCAGAGATATACACACATTTTTACTTTCAATTTATTTAAAAAGAATATGATTCTTTTTCTAAACAAAAATTAAATAGTTTCCAAACAAAATGATACGGTTGAATTTGTATAAGGTTAAGGACATGTGTTCTAATGATATTGATTTAACTCGTTAGATTTAGTTATTAGTATTTATTAACAATCAAATATTTTTTTGTACAAAAGTAAAAATGAAATAAAGATAATGAAAAGAAAGTTGTATGGACTAATGGATCCCAAATGATATTCGTTTTCACTAGATTCGGTGGTGTTTGAGTGTTATTAGCTTCAGATTTGAAAATGGTGAAGTAAGTCGTTGTTAAAGTAAAGACAACGCAAATATGGAAAGCTTGGAGCACAAAGAGTGTAAGTGTATTTCTGGTGTATTACTTAGTATCAAATACCTTTTATAATTGTATTAAAACTATAATTTATAAGTTATAAAAAGTAATATGTCAACCAATGAAAAAGTTCTAATCAAACTCTAAAGTATTATGATCTGCGATTATTATCCGCATGAAAATGACATTAGTAGTGCCACCTAATATTATAAGAAAATAAATATATGTCAAGCAAAATGAAGCTTATTTCAAACCTCACTTTAGATCAATATAACATTAAATAAGGGAAAAAATTAACTCAAAAGATGAGATACAAAGAACAAGCTAGAGTTGAAAATATATTTCTACTTAATGTCAAGCTTATAAAAGAGAATAACATACGTTATAACTCTTTTAGGTCTAGTATTAAAGAAAACAAAGTATTTGTTGTAAATCCACCTAAACACTATTGAACATATCAGGAGGTAGAAATTAACTAGAGATTCTACATAATTTATTGTCTTTAATGTACCAATAATTATCTCCAGTGACGGAGCCATAATTTTCAATAAGGGATTCAAAATTTGTAGAAATAGACACACGGAGTAGTCGAAGGGGTTCGACATCTACTCTATATACATAAAAAATTATTTCAACCATGTATAAATAATATAATTTTCCGCCGAAGGGGGGTTTAGATGAACCCCCTTAGTACAAGGTGGCTCCGCCCCTGATTATCTCTATTATGGGTCGTTTGGTAGAATGTATTAGAAAAATAATGCATTTATTAGCCCTGTATATTATTAGTACCTTATATGGTATTTCCTCTGTCCAACAATTGTTGTCCACTATACTAAAAATAGTTATCCACCAATCAGGGGAGTAGCTACCCTTTGCCTACGGTGTCCAATCAGACACCCTTCGTCAGAAAATTACATTGTATTTCAAAGTAAAATGATACTTTAAATGGTTAAATAACACATTTTAGACACCCTTGAAAAACAATAAAGTTTCTTAGCTTAGTGGTTTTAGTCGTTCAGCTCAAGCTAAGTCCTTTGCAACCTGATGTGCGCGGGTCCAAATCCCCCAAATATGTTATTTGACTTTTGTTTTTTTTTCTTTTCATTAAAAATTTAAATAAAATTTAAAAGTAATTATTTAATTTAAACTTAATAACCAAATTCTATTTATTTATTTATTCCATAAAACTACTAAAAGTGAAAAGGCTCCATATAGAACTTCTTTTAATATAACTCGTTTAATTCTACTCTTTCATTTTTTGTTGTTAGTCATCAGAAGTTCGTGAAATTTTGAAGCATAAAAGTGATTTCACTCTAAACTGAATTTTCTCTTCTTTTTTTCTTTGTCTGGTCACTTTCTATCAAATAAACGTGAACATTAAAGCTTAATATTATGTATTTTGATTTTAAAATTTTTGATATATTTTTTAATTAAAAAAATTAATCATTAATGTTACGTAGTTTGATTTACAAAATTTAAGTGCACTCATTCATTAAATTATTTTTATTAGCTATTAAATTTTTACACCCTTCGTAAAATTTCTGGCTACGCCACTGCCACCAATACTTGTCCAATTTAGACAATCAAGTGATAATTTATCTTGTGTGTCTATTTTACCCTTGCTATTAAATATTATTTATCATCTAACACATTCTTCAAAGCATTACATTTAATAACATCAAATGATAATATAGTAATATTACCCCTATTATTTATTGGTTCTTAAGGAGTGTGTCAAGTCAATAGTGGACAACTATTGTTTGATAGATTGAGTATTTTTTTTTCCAATTTAACATACTCTATTGTGTAATTAAGGTATGTATTACTAATATCATGAATTTTAAGGTATTTACAATGCAATGATTTTAATGCAAGACCCAATTGTCTCTCAATTTTTTCCCCATTTTTTTCACCATAATAGTGGAGGATATCGTTATAATTTTTTTTTTAATGTAATGCATGCTATATTTAATGCATCAAATCAAACAATACATAAAAATAATTTATGTATAAATAATATAAGCATAATTAATACATGGCAAATACAAGCATTATCATTTAATATATCAAACACTTTGTCATTACATACAAAAATCAAATGTTCTATAATCAATTCTAATACTTCTATTTAAACACAAAAGAGATTATTTATAAAATTAATTTCAATAATTAAATATACTTTGTTTTTACCTTTTGACGTTTAGGAGCTAAATGACCTACCCAAAACAAGCTCTCATATGCTCTAGAACATTTTCATTTTCTATTTTTCCCCCCAACATATTGATGTCGGGCAGGGGCGGAGCCACCTATTGGACACCTTCCGTTAAAAAATTATACGATATATACACGTAAAGTTTTGACTTATATTGGTATAAATCGTATTTTGGACACCCTGAAATAACAAAGTAATCCGTAGTGGAGATGGTTAGAGCAGTTGCAAACCCACTTGCTGACCTAGTTCGATTTCCCGCATGATCATTTTCATTTTTCTGTAATTATTTTGCCTTCTTGAAGTTTGTAAGTAAATAAACATGCATATGTTTTACATAAATGTTTAGTAGTTTGGTGGTAAATAGTGTCATGTTTGTCTTGAGTGACACAAGTTCGAATCTCACCTCCAACAAGGATTTTTTCCCCTTAAATTTTAATACATTTTCCTTGTGGAATAAGATTTCATTATATTTTAATACATTTTTCTTAAATTTTAATACATTTTTCTTTTGGAATAAGGTTTTAATTGAAAAAAATCCTTAAATTTTAATACCTTTTTGGAATAAGATTTCCTTATATTTTAATACTTTTTTTCTTTATGGAATAAGATTTTCTTAAATTTTAATACATTTTCCTTTTAGAATAAGGTTTTCTTTCTATATAAATAGGAGACCCATTTATCCAAATTATATCGCAATATTATTAAAAATAAAATCTCTATAAATCATCGTTTTTCTTTTAAAAAATTACTATTCAAAGTTTGGACCCCCTTCATAAAATTTCTGGCTACGTCACTGGTGTCGGGGGTTGTTTAGTAGCTTAGATAAAAAATAAATTATTTGTATATTAATTTTCGTATTACTTATACGATTTTTGGTAGGTAAATAGATAATAGATTAATTGATATATAAAATTAATATAATATTTAATTGACAATTTAGAAACTTGTATAATTAAAACATCTATAAGTTGTGAAGGACGGTATGTACTACTTTATGTGATAACAAGATGAAATAACTATAGCTCACTCATAACTAGTACATAACTCTAATCAACTATAGAACGATCCCTTAATTATTTTAGAGTGAGTTATCTCATCATGTATATGAGATAACTTATCGTAAGTCAATTTGATTAAGTTTCAAAGTTAAATTAGATTACATTAATTTGATATTTTTTTTAAAAAGATTTAGATATTCAAAACTATACGAAAAGTACTATAAATTGCAATTTTTCGCATATCAATATAATGAAAAAATATATCGTGAAATATTAGTTAAAGCTCTTACAGTTTGACTCTTAAAAAATCAAAATTATGACAATTAAAAGTGGACGGAGAGAGTACAATGACTACCTAATACCTCTAACCAAACGTGTAATACAATAATTCTGCATTTATTCCAAAATTATTATACTTTATACTTCAGACCAAACAACTCGTTAGTTCTATAATTAAGAATTTATAGATAATGCAATATTGTAGCTTGTTAGTACATATTATGTACACCACATATTATTGTGTGTTGTTAAAACGTGTTCGGGTACACTTTTCACCCTTTTAAAATAATAAATCTACCCTTACAATAAAACAACAAAGGAAAATGAATGACCTAAAAAGTAAAATACTAAAAAATTCCAAGTTCTCCACTCTGCTGCGGCGGGTTTAGTCGGCGGGGTAAGCTTTGATTAATCGGATAAGAAGATAAGAGAGGAGAAAACGGCAAAGGTGTGAATGGAATCGAAAGAAGAAAATGATAGAGTTTTGTTGATGTATTTAGTGGAAGAATCTAATTGGCCCTATTTTCTGAGGAAGAAGATGATTGGTGGAATCAGGTTTCCTGTTCAGATCAGATCAGATCTTACAAATAGAGAGAGAGAGAGAGAAAAAGGAAGCAAATTCCATCTTTTTCTCTCTATTTGATGTTATCCAACACCACTCAGGTCTCTTCTCTTTCTTACCTACCTTTAATTCTATTTTTTTTTAATATAATTATTTTTGTTGTTTATCTCTATTAATATAGTATTGCATTTCTTACATATGTGTTTCTAGAATTTTTATTTGTCTCTGCCTGCAACTTACATGATTCTCCTCTCTTTTTGTGATTTTGGGTTGATTTAATTCATTCTTTTGGCATAAGAAGTCCCAATTTTTATTTTTAGTTTTGAATTTGAATGTTTATAATTTTAATAAAGTTTGTGTGGACTTTGATTGAAAATGAAGATATTAGAATGAGTTGCAATAAAAAATGGGTTGAGTTTTGATCCGTTCAAATTTACTTTGGGTTCAAATGAGTTAAAAATTGTCTCGCGTAATCTCAATAATTTTAATATATTGTTATCTAACTTCTACAACCATAATTTGAATTTCAATTCAAGAAATTTGTTTTTAAAAAAGTTAAAATAGTTAGATTATACTAGAAGATATAAAATAAATACTGTAGTATTTTATACCTTTGATATATGATCATACATTATACCAATGCAAATAAACAGTCTTAAAACGAGTTGAAATTGGAGATTAAATTAGGCTTAATTGAGGATTCTCTTAAAATAAGTTAATGCTTGATTGCGTTGATATTGAACCTAATTCAAATTATATTAAGCCCAATACTTAAAATTTTGGATGAATTAAACCGATTACCTATAATTGAGCTCATTTTTGACACTCCTATTTGTGGTATTAAGTTTGTGAAGCATGTAATGAAATTTTAGGGAAAAGTGTGATAGCGTATAAATTTAGAGATACTATAAGATTAATTGAAAACTAGTTTGAATATGTTTGGTATATTTTGAAGTTTTATTCTTGCTAAGAAGAAAAATTCATACATAATATTTCATTAATCTTAAGAGGATATATGATAAGCACTAACAATGATTATTACAGTGTCGTCTAATAGTTGTTGAAGTGGTTAAGAATAGGAGATATTTGTTTTAAATTTTAAAGCGGTAATATAAATATTACTATGTGATTTCTTTCATTGGTGAAAAGAATTAGTTGACAGCTACATTGACTGGAGATAGTAGATACAATATAAAATTAAGTGAAAAAGGATAAATATACTCTGAACTATTGTAAATGATATGCAGATACCCTTCGTCATATTTTTGGGATATTGGTGCCCCTGCTGTTCAAAAACTAAAGCATATATGTCAATCACTCTAACGAAAGACTAAATAGGGACACATGGCGCAATCTTATCCGTCGATCCTATATTTAATAAATGTCAGGTCGGTGGATAAGATTATGACACGTGTATGTCCGTTAGTATAAATGGCATATATGCTCTAGTTTTTGGACGATAGGGGTATCAATATTCCAAAAGTATGACGAAGAATATTTGCATACCATTTACGATAGTTCGAGATATATTTGTCATTTTCCCCTAAAATTAATTGAGATACAATATAAAAGGTAAAGATGTTACATATAAAATCAAAATAGAATAGTTGAAACGAGAAAGTGCTAACCAATATTGTTTGGTAGAAGAAGATCTACCAAAGTTGAATACAATTTTTTTATTGGATTGTAAAATGCAATTCATTTTTGAGTATTTAATTTGGTAAGTTTCATCTCCATCACCTACCTTATTCTGGTCGATGTGGAGTCTATAGTATTAATTTCTAGATATTCATCAGTTTATTTTTATAAAAATAATATAAGTTAAAATATTGGGGTATTCATCAGTTTATTTTTATAAAAATAATATAAGTTAAAATATTGGGGTAGGGGAGCGGAAATGGGAGGGGATTACAATATGGGGACTGGAAAATTAATCTCTCACCAATAAAATGAAAATGTATATAGCTAACTAATTGAGCTACTAAGATTCCTCTCTAGATATTCTTCTATGTTTTGCATCCTGCTAATTTTTTTCCCTTTCGGAAATTTCTATTCCTGGGGGAGCGGAAATGGGAGGGGATTACAATATGGGGACTGGAAAATTAATCTCTCACCAATAAAATGAAAATGTATATAGCTAACTAATTGAGCTACTAAGATTCCTCTCTAGATATTCTTCTATGTTTTGCATCCTGCTAATTTTTTTCCCTTTCGGAAATTTCTATTCCTGGGGGAGCGGAAATGGGAGGGGATTACAATATGGGGACTGGAAAATTAATCTCTCACCAATAAAATGAAAATGTATATAGCTAACTAATTGAGCTACTAAGATTCCTCTCTAGATATTCTTCTATGTTTTGCATCCTGCTAATTTTTTTCCCTTTCGGAAATTTCTATTCCTGGGGGAGCGGAAATGGGAGGGGATTACAATATGGGGACTGGAAAATTAATCTCTCACCAATAAAATGAAAATGTATATAGCTAACTAATTGAGCTACTAAGATTCCTCTCTAGATATTCTTCTATGTTTTGCATCCTGCTAATTTTTTTCCCTTTCG
>JAJOOS010017049.1:0-13600 GCA_029582725.1 Solanum chiquidenum
CACACACACACTATCAATAATTAGTGGCTCCACCACACACCCTTGTTATCTGCTTACCTTAGAGCATATACAGGACATACTCATAGTAATTTAAATGGGTGGATCTAAAGATGGTGGTATATCAAAAGCAACAAGGATGACATATCATGGGACACGCCACCCAAAAGAGAAACACTTCTCCATAATGTTGTGTATGGTTTCTGGAGTGTATCACTTATTCTAGTTCTTCTGTTACTCTTGCTAGTGTTAGGTTACTAGCTGTCCATTTCCACGCACTGTGATAACCAGCTGAGCATTACCATTTATGGGCTAAGCGCAGGCCTTCCTACAATCTCTGGAAGTATAGTTAAGAGGTCATAAAATCTCTGGAAGTATAGGCTGAACATGAATTCATTAGGGAAGTTTTTTGATAACCTAAATGATGTGATGTTTGTCCTCTACTTTTTGTGCTGGGGAATGTATAGTTAATAGGTCATAAAATCTCTTCGCTGCTCCTAGCCAATTTTTCTGTGGTTTATTGAAGAATTGTACCACCTTTTTTTATTCTTACATATTTCTTTTTATTTTTCTCAGTTCTGTTTCCTTTTCTTTTTCAACAGAGATGAACAAACTTATGAATATACTCCACCTGAAGCTCTTTTGAATGCAAGTTGGTACCAAGGGCTGACTCCCACCACCATGAAGTATGTCAATTTCTTGTTAATTGTGAATTTTGGTTCTGGTTATATGCCCTATTATTATGTCAGTGTACGCTCCACTGTTCTATAACATTAATTCTGCACTTGTCATGTGTGTCTTTTAAGCATAGAATCTGTAATTTGGAATTGAATGACATTCTGAAGGCAACCAGATTTTTGTTCATCATTTTGATTGGTATTTACTGAATGTAACTTCATTCATTAAACTCAAGAACATTAGCCTTGTTATAAGTGTTCTATTGTATATGCTACATGCACTAGTCTCGTGGAGCTTCTCATTATGTCTATGTTTAACAGGTATGATATGTGGAGTGTTGGTGTAGTGATCTTAGAACTGGTTTTGGGTACGCCAGACGTGTTTCAGGTGAGTTCTAGGACACAGGCTCTTTTGGATCAGCACCTGGAGGGTTGGAATGAAAGCTTGAAGAAGCTTGCATACAAGTAAGTCCAGTTTAGATCAATGATTATTTTATACCTTTTCAACTTCATAGAAAAATTTCCAGTGTTAACCATATATGTTGCGTTTATGTCCATTTTTTTGCCCAATTAAAAGTGATTGGTATTTGGTTTACAATATTGGTAGAATAAAATAAGGACAGTTATGATGTTTTCAGTTAATCATGCACATAAAGGCATTGTAGATTTTCCTTTAGGATAGCAGTGAAGGCAAGATGTCTCTGTTCTGCACAGTTGAAATCAGAACTGTGAGGATGAAAAGATGATGCAAATATGTCTTAGCGATGACGTAAGTTTCTGCAGCGAAGTGTGTTTAAAGTGATAGGAAATATGGAGAAAAGGAGAGAGTGGGACTGTGAGAGAACAAAGGAGATGTATTGAAGACCTGATGATTTTCCCGCAAGCCACACCTCTTCATTGGTGTTGAGCACAACACGTGTGATAATTCTTCTAATACTACATTCTTATGCTATTGGTTAACACTCTAATACTGATCGTAATTTGCTCTTCTTAGTGGTTTGACTTGCAGCCTGTAATTTGATAGGGTATCACATATGGCTAAAGACTTGATTGAAATAGGTAGTGTCCTTTTGGTAGCTATTAACAACTAATTTAGATTTCAAATTTAATTTTAAATGACTAAATATTCCATTAGAAAATAAAAAGGAAGTTAAATACCTCAAACAATCTAAGCAAATTGGCATCATGCCGAGGGCACAGTTTATTGGGACTTTTTCCTTACGAAATCATCAACAGTCTCTTTACAATTGAATTTCGAAATTTTTTCCCACTTTTATCTGTATCTGTCTAAACATACTTCAGTGGATATTTGCTCTGATCAATTTGTGCTACTTGTTAATCATCGCATTTGAGAAGAAAGGATTTTTGTTAGTATAGTTCAATATAAAAGGAACTCTACAGTTTTTACATGGATAGTGTTGATTTGATGTATTCTACTTGATTATTCCAGTCAGGTTGACACTCTGCTAAATATAGCTGCAATGTTTCTTTTGACAGACTCAGATCTTTCATGGAAATGTGTATTCTGATCCCTGGAGTTACCTCAAAACTTCATCAAACTAGTTCAAAATATAACCAGGTGAGGTGTCTTCTTTCTAAATCCTATTGGTCCACATTCTGTCTGTTGCCTTGGGTTTTGTACAAGAGATTTATGTTTGACAAAACTGAATACTCCCTCCCTTTCAGTTTTGTTTGTCTTACTTTACTTTTAAGTCAGTTCAGAGAAGGATGTTTCTTTCCTTTCTTGGGAACTCTTTATTTCCAACTTTCCACATGGCTTGTTTAAGACCACAAGATTAAAGGGTATTTTGGTACATTCTACGTATCTTTAATTTAAGACCACAAGATTGAAAAGTTTTTCTTTATTTTTTGAACTCCGTCCAAGTCAAAACCAGGCCAACAAATTGAAACGGAGGGAGTAGTTCTTACCCACTTTCAATGTGATTAAGTTACTATTCTTATTTGGACCTGCTGCAAAGTGGGGTTTGTTGGACATATATATTGAGAATCAATATGTCATTACTCATTACCGCAACTTAGGCTCTTGCTATGATGTTCGAGTTACACCAATACAGATTTGATTTATTCAGTGTCATTGGTTTTAACTAATTCTGTATTCTTCTATTTTTTTTCTTTAATGTGTTTTGACATATAAATGGATGTCTGTTGTTGAAATCCTTTTCCCTGGATGGTGTAGTACCTGTTAATATTAGGCAAGAACAGAAATCTCCCACGTAACAGGAGATATTAGGTGGTGGAAACGTATTACAGTTTCACATCTAACCTGTGAAAAATGTTTTTCCGACATTTCTGACAACGAATAGTTTTGGAAGTTATATAACCAAGAAAAAGAATAAAAATCTCACATGTAACAGGAAGTATCAGGTGATGGAATCTTGTGATTCAGTTTCACATTAAATTTGCAAAATGCTTTTCCACATTACTAAACCTAATGGTATTGTGAGAGACAATATTTGTCTGATGATTAGAGTGAATTGTTCCGAGTGTCACTTCTGTTCCACTTTTGCAGTTAGAAAATCCTTAGTTTATCTACTAGACTGAATTATTCACACTTCACATCTTTCCAAGAGCTTATTCAATTTCATTGCTTTTGAGGTATGCCACTAAATATTATTACTACCTGTTTTTATTTCTGAGATATTCTTTATAGATAGGAATGATTAGCTTCAGGGTTTAGAGCTATGGATTCATTTGTTTTAATTTCTAAATTCTTATTTCTTCATTCAGGCCTCAGCTTCACCAGCTCCATGGAAATGCTCTGAAGAGTTCTTTTCTCGTCAAATTAAAAACAGGGATCCTCTGAAGATAGGGTTCGTATTCATGTCTGTACTGCACATTCCCTACCGGAATCCCAAAGCCCTCTTTCTTTTTTCAAAAGGACAATCTATGGGACACAACAAAGTTCCAAATTAGTAGCTCGCTAAAATTATTTTTTGATTGCTGCAGGTTCCCAAACATATGGGCACTGCGACTAGTACGTGAATTATTACAATGGAATCCTGTAAGCTGTCTTGAAACAGTCAATGCTAATACCTACATTTGTGCTTCGTGTTGTTAATTCAGTAAGCTGAAATTAGTATTTGATTCTGAATTCTATTAACTGCATCTCATTTCAGGAAGATCGACCAAGTGTTGATGAGGCTCTAAAACACCCATACTTCTCGCAAAGGTGATAAAAAAAAATACCAGGTGGGATACCTGCTCCTGTATGAACAGCTAAAAGACAGCACAACTTGTATACCTTTTCCCGAGGTTCTGTGATTCGGATGCCTTGTGGCCCATTCCCCACCTCTCTTTCTTGAACTGTCCTAATGGGACACTGGGCTTCACAAGTGCAGCTTATGGTTATTTCATTGAACTTATTGCCTGGTGTGTAAGCTGGAGGAACAGAGAAACGGGCAGCAAAGAATGAAGAGCTGGAAGAATATGGATATTTCTTCGTTTCTTTACCTTGCAGCATGAAATTTCTTGAACCAATATTCCAATGTCAAGTTCTTTGGGAGGATAAGCATGCCATGTCTTTTAGGATTTAAGTTATATACATGGATGGTATATAGTTTATATATATACATAGTTTAGTTTAACCTGTCATAGCTAACACAAGAGGTCATAAACACTATATAGAGCTATGGAAACTTTCATCTTTGGAAAGCTTATAGCATATCATTCCGAGAATTTATCCCAAAACTTCAGCTCCATTTCCAGCTTCATGAACGAGTAAACGCATCTAGTTTTAGTGCAGTTGATTTGTGCAATAACCAAAAAGACCCAGAAGCAGCACTTCGATAGGAGGCACAATTGTCGATCAAATAGGGAAGGAAGGCATTTAACTGATCAAATAATTTCCGTCAAGTGATTAGACTTTCCAGTTTTGAATATTATCATTCTATTGGTTGTGTTCTTGAGGGGGGAAAGATAGTCTGCGGAACAACAAGAACTGATACTCAAGTTACCTTTGATAAATCAGTGTGGTCAATGCATTCAGCTAAAATTTATCATTAGATCTGATCACTTCATTGCGATCTTCAGTTTCAAATGTCTTTCAACCATGACTTCTGTTATAATTTGGTAATAACACCACTCCTATTAAGTACCAGCAGAATCATGAAATGGTGTGGTTGAAGGTTGGGATTCCTCTCAACTGAATATCTCAGATAAAGGTATAGTTGAATGACTGAGATTCCAATATTCTCATAACCCAATGGGGTTAGCTATTGAGCTAGACCTTACCTTACCAATCTCGTAATACGCATCATTTTCTTTGTGGCAAACAAAACATCAAGAACTGGGCAAATCAGTGTACATCTTACATTATAAACAACAATGAGTGAACTCCAAGATTTATATGGAGCTCGAAAAATGACTACATTGCACTAATATTTACTAAAAGTTGGTGTTCCTTGACACCAACATGAAATAAATTCCTAAGTTACAATGTTTGTATACTACTCATTCCAAAAGTGCACAAGTTTTTGAGAAATTCTATAAAAGCAATGGTAGATACACACTTATTAATAAATAATTCTTGAGAAAGTGAATAAAGATTTTCATTAATAAAAATAATATTAACAAAGAATTTTGGAGCATATTACAAAATTTTGGAACTAGGATAAACAAGGAGAGGCTCACTATGGCATCCAATGGAGGAAGGAGGAAAAAGGGAGAAAAGTCTTTCTCAATAAATTTTTTACTTTAGTGTCCTCATACAACAGACACAAGTTTCCCCCTCCTATTGTCCGTCCTTGCATATATGTCTTGTTGCTCATTAGTCATTTCTTTAAGGTTCTTGACTGTTCACACGACTATGAAGTTCCAACATTTCTTGATGTTTTGGGTCAACAGAGAGAGCAGCTCGACAATCTCGCAACGCACCCATAACATCGCCTATATGCTCATGAAAAGCAGCTCGCAGGTGTAAAAGATGAAGATCGGCTTTAAATGCAATGGCCCTCGACAGTTCTTCAATGGCTTCCTTGTCCTTGTGGTTGTCCATCAGAACTATGACCAATTAACAATCGTTAATCAAAAGAGTTTTTAAGTTCTATGCAGATAAAATAGACCGACTATAATCAGTTAAAGACTACACTCATAGTGCAAAAGATCCTAATGAAAAACAGCTACTATAACATGTTGTCAAAGGAGCTTATAGCAATTGCCGGAAATACTGTGCCTACTAACTGCGGAAAGATAGAGGGGAAAGTTAAATTTTCTCATAAAGGGCCATCTTAATTTACTATTTGTGTATGTTATTAACAAAATCAAAACCATATAAGGAAATTGAGTTCCAATGAGTAATTTGATACTGTATTTATTATTAATAGAAGTTGTATATAGATCTGAGTACATAGAGAGAACATTCTTGCATTTTTCGTCTCCAGATCAAGACGAATAAAACTAAAAACTGAAGAATGGATGGAAAAAGAAAGAACTATTACCTGCAGCTCGATATCTGTAAGGGTAAACTCTAAGAGGATCTAGACGAGTGACCATCTCTAGGTCAGCCTTTGTGCGGTCGCGGTCACAGTATTCTGATCTCTTCTCGTAGGCAGATGCATTATTCTTGGCCTTCTCAATCAGTTTGGTCATTTCATCATAAGCAGCCACCTTATCATTTCTCAAGAAATGTACACGAGCAAGACCTTGGTGAGCCCGGGTATGCCGGATTTTAAGGGCATTAATGTAGCAATCAGCTGCAGCATCCAATTTACCGCAGTCGACATACACACTGCCAAGATTGTTCAGGGCCTACCAAAGTTCAATCAAGGAAAACATGTCACAGATTCGCACATTTTTCGTATTAGCAACTTAACAATAAACTAGAAAACATAAGACCCACTGTTAGAAGGGAGACATTTTTGTCCTCTTTCTATGATACTATCTGAATGTTCCCGCACTGCAGTAGCAATTATGCTAGTTAAGCTAAGCACGTGAGAAATATTTGAGTGCATGTAAAACTGTGAACCATGACTTCTTGCTGCTCTATTACCAATATATATATATGTTTGCCATAATTTCAACCATCTAGGTACCTTTGTAATAAACTTTACCTTTTCAAAAAATAAAATCAAAAAAGCACACTATCCCTTGTTAGCACCGTATGAATACAGTTTAGTTGCTACATTCAATCTACAAATTTAGCATGGCTACTTAGAAATTCATTTTTGAATGGTGTGGAGATTCTGGATAGAGAGTGACATACCTGACCTTTACGAAGCCTATCTGAAGGGCATCGCAAGGCATCCTCAAGAAGTGATATGACAGTTGATGAACAAGATGCATCAAGGCTAGAGTCAGCTAAGGCATACGCTTTCAGGAAGAATGCTTCAAAAGATCTCTTGATGCTAATAGACTCTTCTGCTTTCTGTAGACCTTCTTCACAGTGGCCAGTATCATATAAGATCCATCCCTCATAAACCAGACGTTCATGTTCACTAGATGAATGCTGGCGAGCCAACTGTAAACTCCTCATGGCTGCATCTGGACAATTCAATCTGAAAAAGCATGTAAGTGTGTGAAATGTCATTCAATTCTCTATTTCTGCTAATAGAGCGTTGAATATTGGGATAATCATCTAAGAAGAGAATAAAGTAGAACCAATCCTCACTTAGAGCAAGACGGAGAGGAAGTCCAAAATATCGCAGAGGTGAAGAAAAACTTTATCGCAAGGTAATAACTATTAGGCAATACCTTCAAATCATCTGAACTTAGTCATCTTAAGAAGATTAGGCAACTCCCTTAAGTTCTATAATTTGACTGCATGATGGCATGAGCACGATCTTAGGAACACGAGGTTAAAACAAATGAATGAATGTCACAGTATTCGAAATATACTAGAGTTAGCAATCAACCTTATAGAGGCCAAACAAAATTTTGTAAGGAGTTGAAGCTACTGAATTCAGTAATCTAGAAGTTCTGATATTATCAAGAGTATCTACAGTAGTTTCTAGACATAATTGTCAGGTATGAGCATAGTATATTTACCCCTGGAAACATTCAGGATAAAGTGGATATATTACTCTGTTACTTACTTTGAAAGTAGCCAGTGAACACGGCAATTATCCACAGGACTAAATCATCTATCCCAACCACAGTTTTTCCCATGGAATTAAAGGGTATTTTCACCCTTATCTCTTGCCATACCCTTTTTACTTCGAAATTATAAAGATCACTTCTATTTATAAACACTATCGAACTTCTTAAATATCACCTTCTACTCCAGTTTGTTGATCGTTCTTCTTTAAAATACTCCATAATTTTGCTTTATCAAAAAAGGTACTCTATAGTTTCACATATGTTCCAACCTGCACCTAGTCAAACAAGACTTTTAACTTCATTTCAGACATAGCTGCACAGCAGGGTCTCATTCAAATAAAATTTTGTGATGCTTAAAGAGTGACGATCCCTGCCCTCTCTCCTCCACCTTCAGGCCAAAAGAAAAACAAATTCCAAATACTAAATAAAAGAACCTAGAAAGGAAACCAAAAAAGAAGTAGACTTTCTCCATCCCAGAATGATGGGAGTTTGGAGTACAAAGGTCAACGCATCTATTTTTGGTGTGAATTCGAAACCAAGCTAAAACCTTAGACGAAGAGAGTGTCCAACAATCATGACAAGCAGCCATGCACTAAGCAAGTCATAGTCCCAGCTTTCGGATTCTTTCTGTTTGTTAAATGTTCTGTAACTAAATTTAATACTCTAATTTATAGTTTTTTTAGTTAAAAGTGTATGAAAAATATTTGAAAAAAATCATTAGTTGACACTATAAATAGAAGTAGTACAATTCCTTATGGGACGTAGGGAATCATTTATATATTTAAAATTACAACATCAGCTGGGTTTGAAACCAGTATCATGCGAACTAAGCCTAGTATTTAAGTGGAGAAGCAGAGAGGAGCGGGCCCATTATTCCCGAGTTTCAAGGGAAGCACTAGGGGTGACCCAAATGGATTTATCGGTCATCAAGAAAAAAATTACAACAGCAGGATACATCATTTCTTGTACCCACCACTGTCCACTGCCCAGACCTTCTAGGAAGAAACAGACAACACAAACAAAGCAGAGACCAGCTGCACTTTTTGGAGATGAAATGAGATATAGCATCAACAAAACCTGGAGGTCCAATACCATACAGGAAAATATTTTGTTGTCTTAGCAGAGTACATATGGATCCAAGAAATTGTAGATTTGAACTAGTATATCAGAAAGCCATCTCACAGGTCGAAAATATGAGTTACACAACAAGAAGTAAAGAACATGTTTCACAATCTGAAAAGATACTGGTGAACAGCCATTACGACCAATCATCTTTCTGGAAAATGTGAAGCACTTTACAAGTCAAATAAACAAAAAGTGGAATTACCGGAGGAGAAGCAGGGACTGTCTGAAGTAAAGAACACCTTTTGCTGCATCAGACTCGAGCATCTGGTATATTACTGAAAGAGATCCAATATCATCAACTGACGACCATCTATCATACAACTGCAGCCAACAATCAGCTTCTGTCCAATTCTCTACATGCTCGCGCAGAAGAGTACGGAGTTGCAATGCTGCAACTCGTCCTTCAAACACACGATAATCTGGGCAAAGTGTGAGGATTGCCTGTATATCACATATTGCTAATTGGTAATCCTCTAGAGTAAGGTAAAAACAAAAGCGGAGTTCCAAGCACTCCAATGCCAGTTTGAATCCAAGGATTCTGTTAATTTCTGAAAGAGCAGCTTGAGCATTTTGCTTCCTCATCAAGGATGCAGCTCGATACATATAGGGGTATGTCAGTGTAGGATCAAGCTCAGTTGCTTTTTCAAGGTCATCCCACCTCTTTTCTCCTTCACAATATAGCGAGCTCTCTTGGTACATCCATCCAAGAGGAATTGAGGAAGAAATAACAGAACAGAGCATCTCATATGCCCAGCGTTTATGACCCCTTATTTGACCTAATCTAGCCAAACCAATAACTGAATAAGTGTGACCCAAATTAAAAGCAGCCTCAAAGAGTTGCTCAGCTTCATCAAGCTCTTTCCTAAGAAATTTAACGCATCCTAACCGATGATATGCGACCATTTTCTGTTGGCTGGTTTCAGCTGAGTCTACCAGTGTTCTCAAAAAACGAACAGATTCATCTGATCTAGGATCAAGGTTCATTGAAACTTCACTTAACAAACAATAGAGTGAAAATGAGGCAGGACCTATCATAATTGACCTTTGTTGCCTGGTAGTATTGCTTAACAGTTCAACTACTTGACTGTCTTTCAGAGAATCTGGGAGTTCACGTAAAAATACTTGCAAACATGACGCAGCAAGGACAGGGGAGTTCTCTTCAAGGGCACATTCAAGGAGTTCTAGCGCATCTTGTCGACATGAAATTAAAGACGCAAGCTTTCGGTCACAAGCATCCTTGAGGCTTTCACAACAAAACTTATTGGCAAATACCAATATTTCCAACAGCAGATCAGGGGACACTTCATTCAATAAACCGGTTGAGCTGAATTCATTGATGACCCTCATTGCCAAGGGTGAAATATTGTTTTCAGACAAATCTATTTCCTCACAAAACGATTCTGTGAAACAACCATTGAGCATGGTATGAAATGGAGCTGAAAGACTGGCAATTTTCTGCCTGTCACATGCTATTTTCTCATCAGCAATTCTAAAAGAAACAGTTCTTGGACAAGAATCCTCATTTGTGGTGATGACTCCATGAGGGATTAATTTCTTATAGGCAGGCATTTCAGATGCTATGTCTATTGCTCCAAACTCCTTTGCGCACTTGCCACAACTAGAAAGCAAGTCAGAAATGAGCTCTTCATCTTGCTTCTCATATTTCAACCACGTCCCGAATACAAGTTTTTCATAAACTGTACTTGCTTTCGACCAAGCTGAGCGAAGGCTTCTCCTCATTAATTTAACTTCCCCGAGACCCTTAAAGACCTGAAACTGCAGCAAATAGAGATTTGACCTCTCTTGTGGAGAACATGATTCAAGCTCTTCATGGATTTTTGCTAAAACTTGAACATAATCAACAGGTTTAAAGAATGGAAGAATTGGTGGTTCTGGGACCTTGATCAAAGAATCTCTACAAGCACCAAGAAAAAATGTTCCAGGTATCAACTAAATGAATAGAATAATCGTATATGGGGTTAGCAGAAAAGAAATAAAATTGTAAAATGTCAGCTTACTTACATAGAAGAAGCAGATTCAGATGAAAATTTGGCAAGCTTCCCTCTTTCAACTTGGAGCCATGACTGAGGATTAATGGATTTCAGATGTGTTTCTTTACAAGACTCTGAAGGGAAAAAAGTTCTCATGGGACATAACAGATTAAGCAAGTCCCAGATCTCCACAGTAGCCACAAGGGTTCTCCCCAATAATCCAAAACTTAAACGGCAAACCAAAATAATACAAACAGCTCTCTCACACTCAGAATCACAAGACTCTGAACTTGTTGAGATAAAAAAATAAGCACTAAAGCTCCCACTATGTACGAGGTCCGGGTAAGGGCCTGATTTTGTTAAGATCAAAATCACAGTTCAAAACTGACAAACACAAAATCCCCTATCTGGGAAGAACTAATTTACAGATTAACCTAGAAAAGCCACATCAAAACCCACAAAATCTTGATCTTTTCCCAACCAGAATCATAAAAAAGATTCCTTTTTTAAGATCAAGAATGATAAACAGATAAAACCTTAAACACCATTGACCTTTTCCCCCTAAAAAAGTCAGATTCAGCAATATACAAAACCCAAAAAGGAACCAAAAAAGACTAAAGACCCACAAAAGATTACGTAAGATCAACAAACACAACAGACCCAAAACCACATTAAATCAACCAAATCTCCCCAGATATCAAATACCCAGAAACACTGACCTTGTTCTTGAAATATAAAACAGATCAGCAAAAATAATAACTCCCAAATCAAAAAAAAAAATCAAGAAAACCCCACTTACTGTTTTGAGCTTCAATTACACAAAACTGAGAAAAAGACTGCTAAGGCGTGAGATTTTCTGAGGAAAAATTCAGTCTTTCACTTTTCTTTTGTGCCGTTTGGTAAAAGGGAAAGTGTTGTTTTCCATTTTGGCAATCTACTTTCCCTTTTTTTCAATTTTATTAATTTCTAGTCCGTTGGGTACCAGCTACAGTGCTTATTGGGAATGCAAATATGAACTATACTGTAAAAAAAAGCTGACTTAAATTGCCATTTTGGTCTTTATTATAGTACTTGTACGTTTTATAATTTATTAAAGGTCATTTTTCAACTTTCATTTGAATGTATCAGACAATATTTTTAGGCATTTGACCATATAATTTGAAGTTCAAATTTAAAATAAATAAATAAATAGTACATATTTATAATATTTGAATAAATTTATTAATTTCATATCTCAGATTCTACTAAAAATAGGGTTATAATTTTATTTTATTTTAAAAAAATTGACTCATAAGTTTATATTATGCTTAATGTATACACAATTCTTTATATTTATCTGTAAATTTTATTTATATGATTGAACTACAACTTGTTCCAATTGAATATATAAACACATGATAAAGTGTTCTTCTTAAATAGTTTTGCTTTAAATGTTGAAAATAAAAACTATGTGTGTTTTTAAGTACACACGTAAATAAATTAACTACTTAAAAATATAGAACCTCTTTTAATTATAAGTAATAGCTTTGATTGGAACAAACTGAGGTTTTAACATCTTAGTAAGGCTAATGTGTATAATTAAATGACATCATACATTTTAAATGATTAACTTATTTACGTAATGTGTTCAAGAATACATGTAAAATTTAAATCAAAAGGGTCTAATTAGAGCATTTAATCACGTGTTCAGATGCTCAAATGAAACAAATCATAATTCGAGTATTTAAATTAATATTAGTGGCAAATTAACCAGTTTCTAGTATTGTTGATTCATTGAATTAGTAGAATCTTTATAAAATTATGTGTATTTAAAATTTTAAAATAACTTAGAATTATGAGCATTTTTATTTTTTTTAAAATAACATGAAAACACGTATTTTGTTTTCCACAAATAATGAAATTTTTATATTTATAAAAAAAAAAAAAATTGAACTTCGAAATATTTGTTAAAACAAAATTTCAAACATCTAATTTCAAATCAGGGTCAAAAAGAGGTCACGAGAATGAAAATGATTGTATACTTAAAATATAATCTAATTAGATATGCCAACATAGGAAAATATTTAAGATTAATTTGGAAATTATAAGGTCGCATTCCTTCCACCAAAAGGAGCCCACAAAGAAATCTAAAAAAGATTCTAAATTTTCAAGGATAATAAGTACTTCACTATCAACTTGAATTTCAAAAATAATTTTGACTGTTTTATTTACGTGGCTGTCTTTCAATTTATTTTAAAAATATATCCACTATTGACTATACTTGTTAATTGTTAAGAACTAGTAATACTCTTTAAGCAATAATTTTTAGGGCCGATTTTTTAGGTATACAACTTAACAACTGTAATTACACCAACATAGCAATACTTTTTTTTTCAATTATATAGCAATATTTTTTTTTCAAAAGTAGAATTTAAATTTTTTTTAAAAAAATATTCCAAATCAGCCACGCTTATCCCGATTCCCATAAATTTCTCCAATAATTTTACCTTCCCTAATTTATTCAAATATGTTTTAAAAAAATCGGAACAATAAAATAAATAATAAAAAGAAAAAGAAAAATCGGAAATTAAAGCATGACACCACAATTTATTTTTTAATTCCTTAATTTTCTCCCCCTCTTTTATTTA
The DNA here is from genome assembly GCA_029582725.1 of Solanum chiquidenum. Classification (NCBI taxonomy): domain Eukaryota; kingdom Viridiplantae; phylum Streptophyta; class Magnoliopsida; order Solanales; family Solanaceae; genus Solanum; species Solanum chiquidenum. The sequence goes on from JAJOOS010017049.1 coordinate 13,471, forward strand.
CCTTCCATAAATATCTCTAATATAGTTATTGCTTCTCTCTCATAATTCTAATCAAAATCAAACTATATACCTTCACTGTTCTAAAAGTGTGTTCAATGAAAAATATGAATATATTTTCAATTTTAATTCA
>JAJOOS010017062.1:0-14443 GCA_029582725.1 Solanum chiquidenum
GCCGTGTCCCTAGTATGTTTTCACGTTTATGTCTAAGATGGCTAAGAGACTTAGTATTCCGCTGGTGTACATTTGAATGATGTTTTTAAAAGTGACCTTTGACTCTTATGAGATTTTGTTTAAAAGAGTTTTTTATTCCGCACTATTTTACATATCTAATGTGATGAATGCTAAGGGCTTGTATGAGACCTCCGAGAGGTCGAATACGCATGTCACGACTTGGGGATGCTCTCGGGTCGTGACAAATAAGTTATGAGTTCAAAAGATATTTCAAGAGTAGTTATCTCTTTTAAGAGGATAGTTTGAGCGATTATCTCAAATCAAAGGACGAGTTATGTTTTTTTAAACATATGAGCATGAGTATATATTATTGGGAGTAGTATTGAGCACCGATATGGGGAGAGTTCAAACAACTCACAGTCCCCATAAACCATGTATGCCAACATGGGTAAATGGTAATACTTTTTAGATGATTCCTTATTGCTTTTAGGCATAGCTTAGTGGATCCACTTAGTTGAGGTGTTTTATATCCTGGCAAGGTATAGGAAAGTTCTGACAGTGTGGGCGAGGTGTTGTATCATCATGTAGCTCATAGTGATGGTTGTCGGTTAGAGAATCTCCCAATAGAGTTAAAGTGTATTTTTATATATCACTTATTATGTTGAGTTCATAGATGAGAAAGTATTTTGTAAAGTCTTAAATGATTTAACTAATTTATTTCTTTACATTCAGCTTGAGTACATTGTTATCTATTCCAGTTTCTTTCAGTTATTTGTTATTCAGCTATATTACATACTCGTACATTCAATATACTGATGGCATTCGACCTGCATATTTTAATGATGCAGATACAGGTTCTTAGGATCCTCAACAAGAGTCTGTTGAGATCACTTCATCTGCTCGTCAGCATTCGAATGAGGTCTCATTGCTTCTGGAGGACTCAAGTTTTATGAGTTGTTAGTATTACTAGCATTTTGAGTAGTCGTGGTTCTTGTCCCGACAGTCGTCTATATATAATAGAGGCTTCATAGACGAACAAATTTTTTTAGAGTCTTTCAGTTTCAGATATTTTATTTAAAACTTGTGTTTCATACTTAGTATATTTAGCGAAGTTTTGAGATTCAGTAAACTATTTTTAAACGTTTCTTTCAATTTGATGCTTATGTATGATTGAGTTAGTCTTTCGCTTGTAGTCAGCCAGAATGAAGGTTTGCTTGGAGACCAACAATGGTTCTCGAGTGTCGGCCACGTCTAGGGTGTAGGCTCGGATCGTGATAACCTCACCTCCTACTCCTCCGGTCGCCACCCCCTCCACCCATGTCATCCTCGTCAATTTTTTTTAAAAAAAATTGTTTTTGGAAAATATTTCAATTTTGTTTTTCATTTTTACGCCAACCCGACCCCGTCAATTATTTTTGAAAAAAGTTTCTTGGATTAGGTCCTGAGTCGAAAGTTTGGGTCAGGTTCTGGGTCGAAATTTTGAATCAGGTCCTGGGTCAAATTTTTGAACGGTCATCGAGGTTTTTTCCTAGTTTAGGTGTCGGGGTCGGGTCTTAGATTAATTATCGGGGTTGATTTTTGAATAAAAAATTATTTTCCTAAAGAGTATTTTTTAGTCTCAAGCCAAAAATAAAAGATATTTTCTGAAAAATATTTTTCTTTCACCAACCAAACAATAAATAAAATTACTCACCAACCAAACATAAGAAAATAAGTTAGAAATCTACTTGTTTTCCAAGAAAACATTTTTTGGGAAAACATTTTGCTACATTACCAAACACTCCCTTAGTCTTCAACAATTAAGTTGTTTCCCTGAGTTGTGGCTCATAGTCCTTACTGGTTCATTAGCTGAAACTTGAGTGAACTTGTAATTTCTGTAGTTTTTCCAAATAGAGAAGATACAAGGTTTTTCTTTCAATCTTCTAGCAAATTGAAGATTACAGATAGTGTATTTTCTGTATCGTTTTATCCCTCCAGTAATTTGATCTCCTGTATATCTTCCATGCTTTCTCAGATTGGTCACATGTGCATGTACAAATCAACAGTCTTGATTAACCCCTATGTTCGAAGGCTGTCTGTTTTTCTGGGCTTCACGTTTCTTTTGGGCTTATACAGTCTGTTTTTCTTTTGGGCCTATTTTCATGTACATACCAGAGAAAGCCCAAATCTGTAAATACAAAGCCTTTGTTTCATTAGTTTGTTAGTAGGCTAGCAAATTAGAGTTAGACACCTGTATAGTTTGTTACAAGAAAGATTCTTCATTACTTGTATAAATACATAGACAATTGTATAGATAAAGCATTCAGAAATACAACGAAGGAAATTTTTGCACTGGTCTTCTTTTAAGTTTTTACATGGTATCAGAGCAGTGTTGATTCATCAGTCTTGTTTCCCTTCATCTTCTTTTTAATTTTTCTGATATGGTTGATGTTACTGAATCTCTTCATGTTCCTGCAATCATCAATGAAAGGAGTGATGGCATCTCTGCAATCCATGCAGTGGATCCTTCACATGCTTTCTATATTCACCCATCAGACTCTCTAGGCATGAACCTTGTTTCCTCTGTCTTTGATGGAAGGAGCTATGGTGGCTGGAGAAGGTCTGTCATTATAGCACTCTCTGCAAAGAACAAACTAGGGTTCATTGATGGATCCCTAGGTGTTCCGGCTGATGATGTGTTTCTTCAAAGGGCCTGGACAAGATGTAATGATATGGTCTTGTCTTGGTTGCTCAACTCCCTCTCCAAGGAGATTGCTGAATCTGTTTTGTATTCCAAAAGTGCCAAAGTTCTGTGGTCTGACCTGGAAGATAGATTTGGTCAGGCTAATGGTGCTAAATTGTTTCAACTTCAGAAAGATTTAAGTGCTGTTACTCAAGGTAACTCTAGTATTTCCACTTACTTCACAAAAATGAAGAGTCTATGGGATGAGTTAGATGCTCTAAACACCTTTTCTGCTTGCAACTGTGAGTGTGTGTGTGGTGCCAAAGAAAAAGGTGTCAAAGCTCATCATGATGAGAGGCTGCTTCAGTTCCTTATGGGATTGAATGATACTTTTCTAGGGGTTAGGAGCAACATTCTGCTGTCCTCCCCTCTTCCTACTATTGGTCAAGCTTATTCACTAGTGATTCAAGATGAAAAACAAAGAGAAATCCATACTACCCCTAATTACCCAGTAGATTCTGCATCTTTCCTTGTTGGTAATGAAGGAGAAAGGAAATTCAATAACTATAAAGCTCAAACAGGAATTCCTACCAAGAAAAGTCATCTGGTGTGTAATTACTGCAAGAAAATAGGACATACAATTGATCTGTGCTACAAAATACATGGTTTTCCTGCAGATTTTAAGTTTACTAAGACTAAAAGGTACCAAAAGGGAGCTATGGTTAACAATGTCTGCAACACAAGTGAAGGAAGTCAACATGGGTTTGAACACACTACAGATGTCATGTCTTTATCTCAGGATAATGTAGCACAACTTCTGCAACTTCTGCAGAAAATCAATCATAAAAATACAGGAACTACTGATGCATCTGCAAATATGACTTGTAGTGGTATGACTAAATTCTTCAACTCTCATGCTTGTATGTTTAAAGTTGATAGTAATTCTTGGATACTAGATAGTGGTGCATCTGAGCATATGACTTTTGATAGAAGTTTTTTCTCAAGTTTCAACTCTTTATCTAAACCTATTATGGTAACTCTTCCTAATTCTCAAAAGGTTAAAGTTTCTCATTCAGGTTCTGTATGTCTTTTATCTGATTTAACCCTTCAGAATGTCCTTTATATTCCTTCTTTCAGGTTTAATCTTGTATCTGTTCATAAATTGTGTAAACAGTTTCAGAAATACCTCCTATTCACTCCTGACATTTGTCTCATGTTGCAGGGCCCTTCAATGAAGAGCCCTCTGGTGATTGGTAAAGAGCTAGAAGGTCTATACATCCTCAACTCAAGTCAACCAGCTGTGTCCAGAAAGAGTCCTTCTAGTACTAGTTTCCCAGTTTCAGCAGCAAATGTTTTTACTTCATGTTCTAGTTCTTTTGATTCTAATGTAAAAGAAAAGCTATGGCACTACAGGTTAGGCCATATGCCTTTCAGTAATATGAAGAAAAATTTTCCAGTTTCTATACCTTGTTCTAAATTTTCTTCTCCTTGCATTATCTATCCCATGGCAAGACAATCTAAATTGCCTTTTTCCACTAGTAATATCACTACTAAAGCTGTTTTTGACTTGATTCATGTGGATACTTGGGGGCCTTACAATTCTATTACACATGATGGTTTTAGATACTTTCTCACAATTGTTGATGACTTTAGTAGAGCCACTTGGACTCATTTTTTAAGTACTAAGTCTAATGCTTTTCCTATTCTTAAATCTTTTCTTTCCATGGTTAAGAGACAATTCAATTCCAAAGTGAAAGTTATCTGGACTGATAATGCTTTTGAGTTAGGAAACGGAAAACTTCATACAGATTTTTTCTTTCCAAGGGTATTATACATCAAACCACTTGTGTATATACTCCACAACAAAATGGCATAGTAGAGAGGAAACATAAACATTTACTAGAAACATCTAGAGCCCTTTTGTATCAATCACATCTTCCTATTTCTTATTAGGGGGAATGTTTGCTGATTGCCACTTACCTCATTAATAGATTCCCTTCCTCTGTTCTGTATTCTAAAACTCCTTATGAAATATTGTTTAAAACCAGTCCTACCTACTCTCATCTCAAATGTTTTGGTGGCAAAAAGGGATATAAAGTTTTAAATTTAAAAACCAAGAAAATCTCAGTTTCAAGGGATGTTATATTTCATGAAGAATATTTCCCTTACTCCTCAAAATCTGATCCTAATTTATTTCCTTCTACCACCTCTTTGTCCACTAACTTATCTTCAGAATTTCCTATTATCTCTTCTGACCTCACTCTTGTCACATCACCTTCTTGTGACGTTCCCACTCCTTGTGATCATGAGACTTCTACTCCTGTTTCTTCACATTCCCAGAATACTAAATACACATCTATTGATCCTACTTCTATGACTGATCCTACTCATGGTTCTCTCCCATCTTATTCTGCTGAATCAGAACCTGTTCTACAAACTGTAATTAGGAAGTCATCTAGACATCACAAGGCTCCTAGTTATTTAGAAGATTATATATGTAGTGCTTTTCATCTTACAAATATTTCTGCTGCTTGTTTTCTTAGTCCAGTTACACCAGCGTCCTTATCTTTTAGTGGTTTGTCTACTATCAATCAAGTCTTGCTTAACTCTATTTCTAGTATACAAGAACCTATCATCTATATTTATGCAGCACATCACCCTGGATGGCAGGAGGCAATGGATAAAGAATTAGAGGCTTTAAGGTTAAACAACACATGGGATGTTGTTATTTTGCCTGCTGGCAAGAAAGCTCTCCCATCCAAATGGGTTTATAAGGTGAAACATCATTCTAATGGGAGTATTGAAAGATTAAAGGCACGATTGGTCATTTGGGGTGATATTCAAAGGGAAGGTGTTGATTACAATGAGACTTTCTCTCCGGTGGTAAAAATGACTACTATTAGATGCATTTTGGCTGTTGCTTTCAAAAAAGGATGGGGTATTTTTCAATTGGATGTGAATAATGCCTTTCTACATGGGGATTTAAATGAAGAAGTTTATATGAAGTTCCCTGCTGGTCTTACTCCTCCCTCTCAGCATCATGTTTGTTTGTTGAAGAAGTGCATTTATGGACTTAAGCAAGCATCCAGATAATGGTATGCTAAACTAACCTCAGCTCTTAATTTTAAAGGTTTTCGTCATTCCCTAAATGACTATTCTCTTTTCTTTAAGAAATCTGGTACTTCTATTTCCATTGTGGCTGTGTATGTGGATGATATCTTATTGACAGGCAACAATGAAGCTGAGTTACTTTCTTTAAAACTATTTTTAGACCAAGAATTTAAAATCAAAGATCTTGGCAATCTACATTTTTTTCTTGGTATGGAGGTTATTAGGGAACCTCAGGGTCTGATTATATCACAACGAAAGTTCACTCTGGATCTTCTCCAAGAGTTTGATTCATTGCACTTGTCTCCTGTTTCATCCCCTCTGGATCCTACTGTCAAATTGATGGTAAATACAACTGCTACTATCAAAGATCCTACTTTGTATCGACATTTATTAGGTAAATTGAATTACCTCACTCATACGAGGCCTGACCTCTCCTTCACAGTCCAGCATCTCAGTCAATTTATGCAGGACCCTCGTGAATCCTATTTGTTTGCTGCTTTAAGGGTTCTTCGTTATTTACTTAAAGATCTAGGCCTCAGATTGTTTATGTCTGCCTCTTCTTCTTTCAAATTGCTCGCTTTTTGTGACTCTGACTGGGGTACCTGTCCAGATTCACGAAAGTCAGTAAGTGGATACTACATTTCACCGGGGTCTTCCCCCATTTCTTGGAAATCTAAGAAATAGACTTCCATTTCCCTAAGTTCTGCGGAAGCTGAGTATAGATCCATGCGAAGGGTCGTTGCTGAGCTTACCTGGTTGGTTCGTTTGTTTGACGATCTTTCCATTCCCATTTCTTTGCTGGTACCACTTCATTCCGACAGCCTTGCCGCGATCCATATTGCAAAAAATCCCGTCTTTCATGAACGGACGAAGCATGTCGAGATTGACTGCCATTTCGTCCGTCAACAGTACCTCGTCGGTCTTATCTCCTTGTCCTATGTTCCTTCCGCCTCCCAGTTGGCTGACTTATTTACCAAATCCCTTACTGGACCTGTCCATCATTCTCTTTTACACAAGTTGGGAGTTTCTTCCACCTCTCCAACTTGAGGGGGGGTGTTGGAATGATATGATCGAGTCTTGAAGATGTCTTAGCTGATTTAAGGCATGAAGAAGACAAAGGGAAGAAGACAAAGGGAAATGTTCGAAGGCTGTCTGTTTCCCTGGGCTTCACGTTTCTTTTGGGCTTATGCAGTCTGTTTTCTTTTGGGCCTGTTTTCATGTACATACCAGAGAAAGCCCAAATCTGTAAATACAAAGCCTTTGTTTCATTAGTTTGTTAGTAGGCTAGCAAATTAGAGTTAGACACCTGTATAGTTTGTTACAAGAAAGATTCTTCATTACTTGTATAAATACATAGACAATTGTATAGATAACCGATTCAGAAATACAACGAAGGAAATTTTTACACTGGTCTTTTTTTAAGTTTTTACAGGATAATATATGAATGTAACACGAGCAGGTCATACATAGAAATAAATAAGCAACCGATATGCTCAACATGTAACTTAAGCGGAAAACTAAGATTAGAGCAACTAACTAAACTAAATGGAGAGGTATTACGAACATAGCTACTCTATAAATAAAGAAACGCCCAATCACATAAACAGAAATAGAATTCCAAAAGAGGAACAGAGTACTATTTGAGCTAAATTAAACACAAAGCTGAAGAGATGAACATTTTTACAGCTAAACTAGAGACAACAACCAGCACAAATTAAGGCTAAACATTCCACGAAATCAGATTGCGAGACTCAACATTAACAATACAACAAACTTTGTATTCTCCATTTTGAAACCTAGGACAACTAAGATTTTCTATAACTTAACAGTCAATCAATCTAGTTAAACTACATTCAAAGATTAAATTGGCAAGACATCAACTTAAATATTTTTAAACTGATATAAAATTATGCGAACTAAGGGCAATCAGGTTTAACTAAGGGAAAAACAAAACTTAAACACATTTTAACATTTTTTATTTAAACCAAACGCTAGCCAGAAAAACAGTCCATAGGTCCAAGCAAACAAAAAAGAATAACTGAAACCATGAATCTCAATAGTTCGAACAATAACTAATTCATCAAAAATAAATAAATAATAACAATAATTTGAAATTCATAACAACACAGGAACAACGACTATCAGCTTTGGCATAACAACATACTAGAAAACAAGAATAAGTTATGGAGAGAAAAGGACGAATTACTTGTTTCGATGCAGCGACCAAGACGACGAGCTTGATTAGGGATTCTCACCACGAACTTTGAATAAAAATCCAAGTATTGACCTTCTTGGAACTTAGAATCAGAAAAGCTAGATATAAAATCTTTAAGTGTAGAAATGACTATCGCTCAAAAACCAAGCTCTAAAACCTCTCCCATTCACTTGAGTGTAGAGGGTTATTTATAGGGGGAGATGGGGCGATTTAGGGGGGAAATCCGTTGGGATTTTTGAAAGAAATCCAAACAAAATTTGGATTTTTTCTACTTCGTTCGAAGCAACAGTGAAGGGGGATGGGAAAAACAGTGACTTCCGCTAAAGGGGGAAAAAGGGACGTGAGGGTGGTTGGACGCTGCAGGCGAGGGTTATGGGTTTTGCAGAGTAGTTGGATGAGGGCGCTGGTTTCTTATCGCGTGTGATTCTGGGTTTGCAGCGCAATTCGCTCGCTGGATGTCGATTGTCACGTGAAGCAAAGGAAGAAGATGAGTATGGGGTTGTTTGGGTCGGGTCGCGTATTGCTGGAGAAGAAGACGCAGAGGGGTCGATTTTGGGTTATTGTATGCGTATGTTGTATGTCTGTGTTGCTGGTTGTAATATGTTTGGGCCTGGGTTAATGAAGGCTGCTAATTGGGAGGAAAACAGGGAATTTGGGCTTCTGGAAAGGGCTGTAAAAGGCCCAAAATTGGCCTGAAAGAGAATTTAAAAAGTGGAGTGAAATGGCTTGACTTGAATTTAAGACTCGGCCAATTGAATTTCACTTATAGCCAATCAAAAATTAAAAACTTAGCCGAATTGATTAAATCAGTAAATTCGACTAATAATTAAATAGGACGAATTTAATATAATTAATTAATGAGCTCCTTAATCTTAACGAAATAAAATAATTAACTCAAATATGAACTAAATAATTTAAGATATAAACTATTATATAACTAACTGATTAGCCAAATATTTAATTAAAACAAAATCTTTTTGAGACGATTTTTGAATATTCATAAAATATACTAATTATATACATAATTATGTGAAACATATATATTATCTAAAAATGTATAAAAGTGACAAGACTATTTAAAACAACTTGCGAACTATATTATTAATTTTTTTAGAAAAATTTCTAAAACTAATTATTTTAAATCGCTTGAAATTGAAGAAGCTCAATGATTAATTTATGTTGTAGAGGTCTAAAATTGGGTGTCAACAATGTCTCTTTGAAAGGTGAACGACTCAATTTGAATATAACATGTCACTTTGAACGAGGTAACAATCCAACGCGTCTCTTTGAAAGGCGGACGACCCAATTTGAATGAGGCCTTCAATTTTAATTTATTTTTTCGAATGAAGTGTATTATAAGTCAATTTGTTTAGTCTTTCTTAAGACATAGTATTCTAAATTAGTAAAGCCTCTAATAATTCATTCCTCTTATACAAAAAGTCTATCTTTTTCTTATAAATAATACTCAATATTTTAAAAAATATATTTAAAACATATAAGGTACGCCGAGGATAACAAATTGATGATCAGGGGCGGAGCCACCTTAGTATAAGGGGGTTCATCAGAACCTCCTTCGATGGAAAATTATACTATTTTAATATGATTAAAATAATTTTTTATGTGTATATAGTAGATGTCGAACGCCCTTCGGCTACTTTTTGTATCTATTTCTACAGATTTTGAACCACTTACTGAAAATTCTGGCTCCGCCACTGTTGATGACTCTGAGCTTTTACCAACGGAGTCCTTTGGCACCTATTTCTTAAAAAAATAAAAATATGAAGCCCCTCAAATTAGGAGATTTAAGGCTAATGACTAATGAGGTTTGGGAGGTTTGGGTTGGGCCGTTAATGTTGAAGCAAATCATGTGCGTTCATTAACACATAATTAGTAACTTTGACTTTAGTGGAAATGGAATAAGTGACAATTTTCATGTGCATTCATATGCTAAATAATTTTTTTATATATAATTTGTTAAATCATCAATATGAATATTATTATTAGACATAGGAATTAGATAAATATTTTTTTATTGACATATATTAAAAAGAGACAAACCAAAAATATATATATTACTTATTTATGGCGTGACTTTACGGGAAAATAATATTTATTTTTCTCATTTTTTGCCTTTTCCTCTCATTTTCTTATTTTTTTTAGAAAAACGTTTCCTTCTTTCTAAAAATGTAAAAAAAATTAATGATTGCAACAGTGATGTCAATTAAAATGCCTATATAATTTTACTACATCTTAATAAGGTAAGCATTCATATATTGTTTGCGAAATTTCAAAAGGCAAAAAAATAATTAAAATTTTCTATTTTACTTAAAATCATAGCACATCAAAATGAAAAGCAGCAAGTGGAACTTGAACTTGAAGAAGCGGGCCTCTATCAGAGAAAGCCATTGCGCGCTAGCCCCTTGTATAGGTGGGCAATTTATGTCGGTGCTGGCGCCTGCGGCAGCGCCTCTGGAGCTGCCCCGTTCTGGAGCCAGCGGGATCTGAATGACCTCCCTCTCCCTGTAGGTCGAGCTTCCTTTTCATCCCTCTCACTTCGTTTGAGCTAAATTACATTCACCCTCGAACGAAATGATTATTTATTAAAAATAATTCTATTTTACTCAAAATCATAGCACATGCATGATTATTTATTTAAAAAAATTCTATTTTGTTCAAAATCATAGCACATGATTATATACTTATTGTTCTTGATCATGCATGTATAAAGATACTCTGCAATTTTTACAATCCTTAACTCTAGTAATTAGATTATTCAAAATAAAGATTAATATTAAATAAAATAATAATAATAACATATTTAGTATAATTGCATAAGATTGATTAATATTAAATAAAAATAATAATAACATATTTAGTATAATTGCATAAGTTTGATTTTGAAAAGTAAATTGAATGTTAATAATCAGGGCCGTCTTAACCTCTAGGCCACTAAAGCCATCGCTTGGTGCCCCATTTAAAAAAAAACAATTACTTATATATGTTATTTTTTAAAAACTTTATATGTACTATGAGTGTTATGATTTGAAATTGCATATGAGATGAAAATAAACCTGAATTTCGTAAGAATCAATCTGATGAAAATATGGACAGCGAAATCACAGAGTCCTTTGAAGAATCTTTTAGAGTTGATTGCTAGATCAAACTATTTTTTCACTTCAAAATAGATTTGAACCAATTGAAGCATATGAAAATATTTTTAATTTCTTATTTAGTGGTAAAATATTGAGATCACTAGATGTTGAGAATTTAAAAAATATAACCTTGAATTTTCTTTAACATGTAATAGTTATTCTGATATTGATGGTTTAGATTTATTTTTTGAATAAAAGTGTTAAGGGAAATAATACAAGTAGAAGATAATGATCTAATGAAAATACTCAATCAAATAAAAAGATTTGATTCTTTTCCAAATACACATATTGCTTATAGAATAATTTTAGCAATTCATGTAACCGTTGCCTCAGCCGAAATAAGTTTTTTCGAAATTAAAATTGATTAAATCTTCTTTAAGATCAACAATGTCTTAAGAGAGATCGAATGATTTAGCTACATATATATTATCATTTGAAAAGGAATTATTAAAACAAATTGATTATAAAACAGTACATAATGATTTCGCATCTAAAATAGCTTGAAAAGTAGCTTTTAAATAAAAGTATATATGATGAAAAAAATAAAATATTAGAGCCCCTCTCTTAAGTTTCGCTTTAGGCCCTCAATGTTGTTGAGTCGGCCCCGAGTGTTATAGTAAACCTGATATATAGATTATTCATTTGAATTATAGTAACATCTTGATACACGTTTTGTCAAATAAATTCTTTCTGATATATATAATTGGGCATTAATGTTGTCATCGTTGTAACTCAATAGTCACATGTTTTTGTTTTGTTAAAAAAAATTAGTACCTACTTGTACGCCAAATTCTTATTTCTAAATCTATAAAAGTGTTGTGTGAGATGTTGAGAATATAATTAAATAATAAAAGTGTGCTAAGCTTTTAGATGAGATGGTCACACACTTCAACATGGTATCAGAGCCAGGCCCATTCCAATTTGTTGTTCACCGATGATGGCCCCCATTTAGAAGGGTTCACGCTCCAGTTGAGGTCTGGGCGTGCGGGGGAGTGTTAAGATGTCCCACATCGGTAGAGGAATGGGAATTTGGTCTCCTTATATGGACTTGGACAAACCTCCCCTCATGAGCTAGCTTTTGGGGTTGAGTTAGGCCCAGGTGTCATATCTTTACATGGTATCAGAGCAGACAGATGTCCTGAGATCGAATCTCACCGCCAACCCAAATCAAAAAAGTATTTTCACGTGCTTGGCCCATGAAAAAAAATCAGGCTCGCACGTGAGGGGGCGTGTTGAGAATATAATTAAATAATTAAAGTGTGCTCTCTCTAAAAGCTTAAGTTTTTAGATGAGATGGTCACACACTTCAACATGAGATACATAAGTACACATGACTAATGACTTGGACAACTTGTTTATTGTCAACATGATGCAAAACCATAGCCAAAATCTTCCTCTCTCTTTTGGTTTCCAAGTCCGCCGCTGATTTTGAAATTTATATAATTTGAATTTACGTCGAAAAGTCTTAGTTTAGCAGGTAAAGAATTCCTACCAAAGTAATTACACACCTTGAAGATAAAAATACTATTTGAGACTTTTGATTAAAAATAAAAAAGTATTTACTACTTTACCATAGTCTCTAATTTGTTTTTAGCCAATGCCTTTTTCACTCTTTTTGTTTTGGTATTCGACTAATCCGAGTTCAAGCTGAAGAGTTTTAGTTTAAGGGAAAAAATATCGATGAAGTAGTATCACATGGCACACCTTACATCAACGTAGATCCGCCCCTGAACGCAAGAATGGATTTGATTCTTAATTCGAACATGCACTTGTTCCAACGCAAAATGAGTAGTTTTTTCCAGCAAGAAATCCACAAAATACACTGCAGTCTGCAGATCATTGGATTTTATAAGCTGATCAAAACCCACAATCTAGCAGTCTAAACTGCAAAGTAGGCCATAGTGGTCCAAGACATGAAAAAAATGAAGTTTTTGCACAAAATGTTCTTATATATTTTGGGGGTGATTTTCAATTTTTATTTTTATTTTTATTTATTTAATAAAAAATATGGATCAATATATTTTTATTTATGATCTAATTTCACAAGATATAAATTTTAAAAACTTTTGTCTTGTCTGACATAAGTTCTATACATAGGAATTAAGTAATATAATTGTGTAATGTCTAATTCTCTCGACATAAATTTAGAGATTTTTTGTCTTATCCAACATAAGTTATGTAGAAATAAGTTTCTCTTACGAAATAACTTTGTGTGTTTTGATACTGAATTTATCAGCATAAATTTGTAGAAACTAAGTTATGTCTTGTTATAAGGCATAACTTGTGTGTTTAAAATTGAACTTATGCCTCTAATGAATTTCTTTTACAGCACAATTGGTTGATTACCTGCTCGATTCTCCATCTTATAATCTTTTTTGTCTATCCCTGTTTATTTTTTTTAAAAACAATTTCACATGTTTCTAACAACATAAGTTTTGTAGGGGTGAAATTATGCGCGTAAGACAACTTTGTATTGTATTATGATTTTAAAATAAAAACTTGTATTTTGTGATTTTCCTTTAGCTATTAGAGATATTTTCCATTTTTTTTTTCATTTAAAGAGCTGAAAGACAAGAATTAAAGATCATTTCTCTTTTTGAAAAAAGAAACACCAAAATGAAGTACGAATGACACAATAGAAATGCTTATAATTATTAGATATAATAACATGACATGCTTAAATTTTTACTTTTTAGTGGTTCTCAAATATTTGTAATCAATGAACAATATCAGAGAACATGCTTGGTCTGTGAAGTTTAATTTTGGAATTAATGAAAAATGTGTCCTCTCTATTTTTTGGATAGCCAAAAAATAACTTCCAATAGTTTGAGTCATCACACGAAATTGAGAGATCAAGTTTTTTGCGGGTATTTATACTAAAAAGTAAAATCTTAGCTAATAGATATATAAGGTATGTTAGAATTTACACAATTACCATTTAACTATTGTTAGTTAATGTATATGTTTACACTATTAAATGACTTTAACTATAATAATAACTAGTATACGTGTCCGCGCGTTGCGCGGATAAAAAAATGTAATAATTTTATAATTAAAAATAACTAATAAAATGTATAATGCACTTAAATAATATATTTAATTTATTATAACAATAATATAATAATACAAATCATTAACTTGTGTATTTGAGCATATTAAATTAATATTATTAGTAAACAATTTAATTTATTGTATATAAAAATAAATGTTATTTGATATCATAAGATTCAAAATTAAAAGATTCAAAATATTATTTATTGTATTAATTTGTGTAAAATATAATAGAAAATTGATATAAAGGTA
>JAJOOS010017071.1:0-12398 GCA_029582725.1 Solanum chiquidenum
TGGTAGTTGAGCAGAATTCTAAATGGAAGCATTCATTTGTTCCCTTACCATCATTACTATTATTATGCTAATATTATTGTTCATGTTAAAAGAGGTTTAAAATATGAAAAAGTAAACATGCAAAGAAGCAAAGAAAATTCAACATCTATGATATATATATATAAAATAGTAATTTAATTAGGTATAAATAATATAATTTTATGAAGGGAATTCAAATAAATCTCTTGTTTAATTGACCCAACTTAACTCCGCTCCTATTGGGTATGGTGTTTGTAATAATAAATTTATTGCATAAACCAAATTAATTAATTTAGAACGATGGAAAGAACCAATTGCACACCCCTAAATAAGTTGAGTTGTTAAAAATTCTTGAAGAGAAAATGGTCAAATGAACCTCCATCTATTACCAGATTTCAAACTACACACTTACACTTCATGGGAGTCCTATTACCTCCCGAGCTATTTTCAAGTGGAATTATTTCCTCCCTGAAATGTCATTATCAGGCATGTGTCTTGTGGTGAAATACACGCACTTGACACGTGTATTTCACCATTTAATTAAAAAAAAATTAAAGTTCTCCTCCTTCCTCTTCCTTTCTTCCCCAATCATTTTTTCAACTCTTAACTATTTTAAACACCATTTTTTACCTCAATAAATTTATATATCTCTAACAAGTTATAAAAACGAAAATTCAAGTCACCTTTTCTCTTCCCCATTCTTTATTCTTTCTCCCTCTAAAATTTTCATGATTAATTTATAATTTGAGTTTTTGATTTTGATTCTTCATGGGTTTTAGGAGAACATCTATGATCCTTCTTTAAAAATGTAGAAGAAATTGTTTTGTTTTAGTTTCTTTTAATAAGTTTGAAGATATTTTTTAAATATACAATTACTTCACTTTGATTTTGTTACTCTTGAGTCCATGACTTTAAAAAAAATTAATTAATTGGGTATGTTTTTTTTAAAAAATAAATTTAATTTGTTAGATATGTTCTATATAAGTCTATTGAAAAATTATTTATTCATAAAATGCATTAGTTGTTGATAATTTTTATACCAAACATCCATTGAAAAAGCTTCAACAATGATAATGGTGAAAAATGTATAATTGTATAGATAAATAAGAAGAAAGAAAAAACAAAATTAGAAAAAAAAATGGAAATTAAAATTTTTTTTAGGCAACTCACTCTTTCAAAGAGAGTGACATACACTCTCTATGCCAACTCAGCACATAAGGAGTTATTTATTTCATTTTAAAGTAGTTCAGGGGGTAATAGGACTCCCGCGAAGAATAAGTGTGTAGTTGGAAATCCGGTAATAGGTTGGATGGTCATTTGGCCATTTTCTCGATAATTTTAAAATCGATTAAGTTGATTTGATTTTGGTTTTGACCAATAACCGATCCAAACCAACCCGTAAACACCCCTAATCGTAATGATCAAAATCAAGACTTAGTCCAAATTTTGTATTGACGGAATCAATAAAAAAATGTATATATATATGATATGACAAAAAATATTATTTGAAAATAATGGGAAGTAATCTTTTTCTTCGTTTCAAAATATTTGCAATATGTTAAATTTGATTGGACATCAAATCTCTAAGAAAGAATCCAAAAGATTTGATATTTATATGGTCAAAAATAAATCAAAAATATTTATATGATTATAAATTATTTTATTAAAAATAAAAATAAAAAATTAAAATTAAATTATTTTTAATCAATAAAAAAGTATAATACTTTTTAAAAAAAAAGAATTAAACAGAAAAATATAACACATAAATTAAAACGGAAAAACTTTTACATTACTCATTTGACGATGATTTATGTGTACGACAAAAAGTTAGGAGAGAATACAAAGACGATGACTGTTAATTAGTAGTACTGCTTTGGTAGGTGTTTCTTGTGGTGTTGAGGTTTTCCCTCTCACCAAACCAAACTCCATAATACTTGTCTATAATATCCAACCTTCTTTTTCTCCAACTTTGGTCATTATTTGCTAACTTGCCAACTACCACTTACCAACTTGTTATCGAGTTTATCTGAATCTAATAATTTTTAGTCTAAAATATTGCTCTATTTATTTTAAAATAACTAATATTTTTACCTTTTTATTTTATTTCAAAGTAAGTAGCGTTTCAACATAATAAAAAATACATTAATAATGATTTTTCAATTTCCCTTATTTAAATAACGAGTTTTACGTACTAAAGCAATTACATTAAAGAGTTACATCTTTTTCAAGTGATTTATTAAGGATAAGTTAGTAAAGTATATTTTACTTTTTAGGAATGAGTAATTTTATTAAGAGGTGTGTCCAAGCTAAAATTTGTTTGTCTGATTTTAAAAAATATAAAGAAGATTTTTGAATCATGTAATCTTAAACTACAGATATGTTTGAATGTACCAAAATGTCTTTTAATCTTATGGTTTTAACATGTCATGTGAAAAGTTATAATTAAAGAGTTGCTAAAAAAAAGAGACATTTTTTTTAAACGAATTGAAAATGAAAGTAAAATAAACAAATTGAAACAAAGAGAGTAATTTATGTATAATAATTTACTAAAATTGCAAAATAATAGATTTGAGACCATAATATTAAAAATTAAATTTCATAGAGCTTAAATCTTGAATCCGCGGGTAGGTAACACCAACGATCTTTGAATGTTTCTCTAGCTTATAAACTTGTTAGTTCCCCTATACATACATAACTTTGTTCTACTTATCCTTATTTCTTCTCTCTCCTTTTTTGAAGCACAAACACAACAATGGCTCCGGCTTTGAATTTTAACTCCATCTCTAACACTGTGTGTGTCATGGATGCCTCGACTCGTCTCGGCTCGAGCTTAGTCAAGAGACTACTCACAAATGGCTACACGGTTCATGCTGCTATTCAAAATATTCATAATGGTTAGTTTTTTTTATTTTTACCCCTCCCTAGGAACTCCCCTTTTTTAATAACTCAAACCTGCAACGTGTGCTTATCATCTGAGCTACCCTTCTTATCGATGATTCTTTAATTAATTTGGGTTTGTTTTATTAGGTGGTCATGGTGATCAGTTCTTGGATGCATGTGACATGAAGAGAATTAAGAATTTTCATTTGGACCCTTTTGATTATCATAGTATAGTTGATGCTCTAAAGGGATGTTCTGGCTTGTTTTACTCCTTTGAACCTCCAAAGGACCAGTCATGCACTTATGATGTACGTATATACTTTAATTAATTATATGCACATTAGCTTAATTTTTTTTATGTCCATATCACCTTTAATTATATTTTATAGTAGATAGTACGATTTATTTTTAAGATTACAAATCTTATATTTAATGTAACTCTCAATCTTATGTGCGGTGTATAAATGCTTGATTAAACTATAGTCTGATATTAATTTTAGTTGTTGGAAAAAAGTAGGAAAAGGAAGAAAGGGAAATTAGAAATGTCAAGATTTAACATACGTTGTTTTAGGTAATAAATTGCTTGAGCACTCATGAGATAGGAGACCAATCATGTAGACACAAAATGTAAGGGAAATCATTTCGGCTTTTTTTCCCAGGAAATATTAGTAGCTCAGGTAGTTGACGATCTGAACTTTCACCTTATTATTGATGTTCGATTTCCTATAGAGATCAAATATTATGAAACTGTGGAAGTACTTGAGCTTAGCAAGAAAATTCTCCAAACCATTTGTGAGAAGTAGTTGAGATCATTGAAATATTCAATGAATTTCATTGACTTGTCAAGAATGGATCTCTTTTGTTTGATTATGAGTTGGTTCTTGATATGTATATGACTATAGTGTTTTTTGATAATAATCTAGGAAAAAATTGTATATCAAGAATTGGAATAAAGTGATCAATAGCGTACACAAATTAATTGATTTGTCAATTATTGGTGGGACACGAAGTCGAAACCTAGCTAGATATAAATTGAATAGAAAAAAAAATGATCTTTCAAATTTCACATATATATAGAAACGAAGATTTCTTTTAAAAAGATTATAAAATTATAAATAAATTTGTAAAGGACAGATTTATATCACGTTCTTGCTAAGTGCCTAAGTTTATTAGGTAACCCAAACCACAAAATAATGAAATTAAGGTATGAACATTATTTTACATATTTAATTACGTTTGTAATTAATGTTTATCCCCACAACATCTCCTAACAACTCAAAATACACCCTGGAAAGCTCAACAAGCCTGCCTAATTGGTCACCCCACCTACATATGCATGCAAGAAATAGTGCATTAATTTGAGAATGACTTAATAATATTAGTATAATTTTTACTGTTAATAATATCTTTTTTAAGAAAAAAATTGAAATTTAACTATGGTATAGAATAAGTATATTAGTGTTTTGTTGGTTTCATCCCGTGCTTGATACCCACATTAATGAAGTCTGAACGTGTTGAAAAATCCCACATTGAAAATAAAACGCTCCCTAACATGCTAAGGGACTTGAACCCGAGACTTCTTGCTCAAACTCACACTCATTATTATTTGAGCCCTACAACTACCTTTTTTGTTGTATATATAGATGCTAGCTAGGTAGCTTTATATATACAAAGTCCTTGAATCAATTAACATCTTCACATCCCAATTGATCTCTTTATTTAACAAATATCCAATCAATAGATCAAACTCTCTATTAATTGGATTGTGATATACTTCTAATTGAGAGCAATTTCAACATGAATAGTGCAATTTGTGTAATGGATGCCTCGAGTTGTTTAGGTACAAAACTTGTTAAATGTCTTCTTCAGAGAGGATATACTGTTCATGCAGCCCTTCAAAATTATGGTTAGGAACATTGTTACTTCTCTTTTTAATTTCCCCCTTTTCTATTCATTAGTTTTCTTCCGGATTGATTTCTCAGATGATCAGTACTCAAGTAATAGTTATTATCTCCGAAGATCACTATTACTTGAGTCACAATATGAGAAATTAACTCGTTTTCTTCCTTTCCTACTCTCATATTAGGCGAATCATCGTTGTTCTTGGACGAACTTGAATGTGATGATGATGATGACAAGATGAAGAAATTGAAGATTTTTCAATCGGATCCTTTTGATTATCATAGTATTGTTGACGCTTTGAAGGGTTGTTGTGCTCTCTTCTATTCCTTTGAGCCTCCTCGTGATCATTCCACTTATGATGTACGATTACTCTTGATTTACTCTGAAGATTATATGATTTAATTTGTGTTTCGAGTTTTAACTTCTATGTTAGGTCGTGTAAAAAGTTATAATCGTCCATTAAAAAGGTAGAATTAATAACTTGAACATAAGAACATGAGAGCTTTGCTCTTTTAGTTGCGTTTCAATGATTGATAATATTGTTAATATATGAAACTAGGGTGTTGACTTATCAATACCTTTCTACTATCCTACTTCAAAAACTTTTCTTTTGAGTCGATGATATATCAGAAATAGTCTTTTTATCCCGGAGCAGGAACATATCGGAGAAGTGGAGGTGAGGGCAGCACATAATGTACTGGAAGCCTGTGCACAAACAGACACTATTGAAAAAGTTGTGTTCACTTCCTCAGCAACTGCAATTATTTGGGGACATCATGAAAATGATCAAAACTCTGCATCCATGCTTCTTGATGAAAGACATTGGAGTGACATCAACGTTTGTCGTAAATTCAAGGTACATATGCCAACATACATTATATCTAGAGGATGTAATTAAGTAGACGTTTGACCATGTTTCATTGTGAAATTTGAAAGAAATTAATTTTTATTTTCATAGTGATGATATTTGAAATCCGAAATTATTCAAAAATTAAAGTTAATTTTTACCTAATTGAATTAATTAAAAGTTCATGTATCGTGAATACTACTACTTGTGCATGATGTTCAACTAGAAGACTTTCGTCTAAATTATTTTAATATGCGAATTATTAAGTGTGCACATCGAATGCATGCTTAAAGTTCAAACTATGTTAATTATCATGGTTAAAGTGATAAATTAGATTAATTAGAGCATATTACTCCCTCTGTCTCACTTGTGTGTCCTATCTACTATTTGAAGAGTAAAATAATGTTTTTTTAATATTAACCATGTATACTAGTGACTTATAATATATTTGTCTATTATTTCTAAATATGTAGATTTTATTTCAAAAAAGAAACAATAATTTTCATATTCGACTTGTCTCAAAAAATTAATCGATTTGACATTCGTATTACAAATCAAATCATGTAAAGTAGAACAGAGGGGTAAAGGTAATTAGGTAGTAAACCTAATTATACAATAGCATAAATTACTTTGATGTAACATGCCCAAATGTATTGGTAACAACTTATATATCCCATAAAGATTAGAATAAATTTTATGCACACTCGATTTTTTCTAGATCTCCATTGTGAGATCATTCTAAATTTGTAGTTAGTGTTGTTGTAATATGCACAAATATATCGATAACAACCTCTCTGAAGATAGGACTTAGGAGGAAGGTCTATGTCTATACCAACCTTTTCAGACCTTACTTGTGCGATCATACTGAATTTTATTTGTCAAAATGGATAGCTATGGCATGCATTGTCAAAAACACTAGCAGAGAAGACAGCATGGGCATTGGCTATGGACAGAGGAGTCAACATGGTATCAGTCAACGCAGGACTATTGATGGGTCCTGATCTAACGATCAAAAATCCATATCTTAAAGGAGCTGCTGAGATGTACGAAGATGGAGTGTTTGTGACCGTTGATCTTGATTTCTTGGTGGAGGCCCACATTTGTGTTTATGAACAAATTTCAACTTATGGACGCTATTTATGCTTTAATCACATCATTAACCAAACTGAAGATGCTGTTAAACTTGCCAACATGTTATCCCCTTTGCCTTCTTCACCTCAAAGGTACTACTATACAAATTTTGTATCTTACTACTTTGCTATTCCCTCGGTCCCAATTTATATGAGTTAGTTTAATTTGACTTGATACGGAATTGAAGAAAGAAATAAAAAAAAAATTGAAACTTGTGGTGTAAAATAAGTATGATGAATTTGTGTGGCTAGAAATCATTTCATTAAGGATAGAATAAGCATTTTAAAGTGAAATTGTTACTAAATATAAAAATGTATTATTCTTTTTGCGACCGACTAAAAAGAAAAGTAAGTCATAGAAAATGAAATAGAGGGAATTTTATATTTTTTTACTATCATGTTTCAAATTCTTTGCCTATCTGTTGAGCTGAAGATCAATCAAAAATAGTTTTTTTACCCTATTGATAGGTAGAAGGGTAAGATTTGCGTTCATCGTAGTCTCTCCAACTCCACTAATAGAATTATATTGTACATATGCTATTGTTGTAAATAATTATGAAGATTTTTTAAATCTTTCAAAAATTGGAAATCATTAATATCTTGGTGATGATCTTTTGAACGCAACTCTTAAATATCAATGTTGTTGTCTATGATAATTGAGGTAATTAATATAATGATATGGATCTCATACAATTTTTCCTTTTTGATTTGATAGTATGGAGAGTGATACAAGGATAATTCAAGAGAGGATAAGCAACAAGAAGTTGAACAAACTTATGATTGAATGCCAGCCACAGATCAATGGCAAATCAAGTGGAGTACTTATGAAAGTGTCAACATAATTCCATTAAGCATTTGAATTGATTGGTAACCTCCACTCTTGGAAATTATTGTCCAAGGTTATTTAATTCGACAACAATATTCCACCAAAAAGAAAGAAAAGTAAAAAGGAATTAAGTCCAAAATATGGCATGTAGTTATGTTGATGTGCAAATGTCAACATTAGTAAAGCAATAATTTAAGATCCCCATGTGATAAGATTTTGCAAATTGTAGTTGTTGCTTTTAAGTGCAAATCTATTTAATTAGTAACCGTAGAATATCGATTACTAAATTATTCTTATTTATTAGATATTTCTTAAGAATTGAATATTATTATAAAAAAAAGTAATTTTTTTTTTTATAAATATAAGGGTATACTATATTATTTTATTTTGAATTTCTAAGGCGATATTTATTTTGAGACAAATTTTATCAAAAAAACACTTATTATAAAACGAACGAAGAAATAATTACTAGTCACTAGGTTTGAATTATTGATATGTAATAAGTAAGTATATAAATATTACCTAAAGACAATGAGCTAACTGATGGTAACAAAACCATAGACACTACTATACATATTTAATATCTCACATTTCCTCATAAGATGGAACTCTCTCTAGAACTTCCTTCTTAACCATAGAAAAATAAACCAACTTTTTCCACGTTACTGTACCATAATTTAACACATATTTATCTCAATAACAATAATTACTATATTCTTTTTTTATTTAATTTATCATTTCCCATAACAACACTAACAAAAAAACAAAACAAAATCTAAAACTCCATCCATGTCACTACTCTTCCTTTTTCCACCTCCTTTCATCACTTATCTTCCTCTTTTTTACTTTTTCCATTTAAGAAGTTAAATAATTCATATTCTTAATGCTCTCTCTTTTGTTCTTCACATTAAATGTCTTCAAATTCTGTCCAAAACTCAACCCCATCACCACCATCACCAACAACATATGCCTCACCACCAGTAGCAATAATCTTCACTATCATCCTTGTTTTAATTTTCTTCATAGGTTTTTCATCTATATTCTTTTGTAGATGTTTCATCCAAAATCTACTATACACTTGGCATTTAAGAAATAGCCCTAATGGTACTCCAATTGATCCTAGGGTTTCAGCAAATGGACAATTAGGTCTTGATCCTTCTATTATTAAATCATTTCCAACATTTACCTATTCAAGTGTAAAAGATTATCGTAAAGAATCTTGTGGTCTTGAATGTGCTATTTGTCTGGTTGAATTCGACAACGATAGCGTCCTCCGCCTCATTACCTCATGTAACCATGTTTACCATCAAGATTGTATCGATCTATGGCTCGAATCACACAAGACATGCCCCGTGTGTCGCGCGAACCTAGACTCGCCCGAGGTGCTAAAGAAAAGGTCACAATATACATCATCGGTGAACAGTAATAGTAACAGTAACAGTAATAGTAATAGTAATAATAACAATAATAATAATAATAATAACAATAATGTCATGCGTGACATTAATGAGGACGAATCGTTAGAAGATTCTTTGAGCATTGCAATTCCAGACGATGATGATCATAAAGAAGAAGAAGAGGAAAGTGGATGCGCTAGTGCAACATTAGAACGTGTGGAATTACAAGATAGAGAATCGAAATTTTCGAGATCGCATTCAACGGGGCATTCGATAGATAGATCTAGAGGAGCTGAAGATAGGTTTACATTGAAATTACCAGAACATGTGAGGGCAAAAATTATAAAGGGACATAATTCAACAAAAAGTTGTACTTCTTTTGGTGAATACAAAAGCAAAACAACTACTGGAAATGCTGGTTTTGGTGAAGTTTCAGAGTCATACACAGTAGATATCAATAAATTAATATAATTTTGTATCTTTTAAAAAAAAATTGGGCTTCTTAATGGAAGATGTTGTATTATTAGATCTATCTTCTTCATTCATAATACATACTTCCTTCGTCTCAATTTGTTTATTCTATTTTTCTGTTTATAATTTAAGATCACAAAATCTAAAAGTCTTTTTTTTACTTTCTTAAGCTTTCTATTAAATCAAAACAGAACAAACAAATTGAAACGGAAGAACCGAACTTTGTCTTCAACTAACTTTACTATGTGATTTTCAATGTTTTCCTTGATAAGTTAGCCTTCGAGGATCCGCTGTACAATTTAAATTTTAGAGAGGTTTTTGAATTGATAAATATTTCAAATTGAGTACTCCCTTCTTGGATACATTATGTATAATAGAAAGTATTTTAAAAATATATTGTTGACATGAATAATAAATAAATCTTGGTATAACTATTATGAGTCATAAATACTCACTTTTATTCAAAATATACTAATACGAGAAGTTAGAATTTTATCTTTTCGTAATTAAGACCAATTTCTTAAATTCGTGCTATGATCATTTTGATGGTTTATTCAAATTCCCGTCTACGAATAATAATTTTTGATTTATAAGAATTGATGATTTATTTTTTTTATGTAAGAAAAAATCACCTAAATATACATCTTATTTTAACATAATTTTTAAAATTTCCTACTATTTAAAAAAATTTCAAAATTCCCCGGATATATCACTTCCACCTCACTGATACATCCCTATCTCCCTCTAGGATACATCTCTCCCCTCTTTGATACATTCCTCACCTCTCGGATACATCCACTTCCTATGTATCTAGATGTCTGCTGATGTATTCGGTATCCATAAATTTTAAGAAATTCTTGTAATTTAGAAAATAGTAGGGAAATAGTGTAATTAACTCTTAACACTTTGAGATTTATGTAAATTATACTAAATTATTTGTTTGATGTAATACTTATTGAATTGAATAAACAAACAAATAATTATTCCATAAATAATGCTACAAATAAATGTATATTTTATAATATATTTTAATATTTATGTGATACATTTTGCTTCTTAAAAGTCAATTTGCTTAATTTCTGAAGTTAGATATTCAAATATTATAGATTATAAATTTTCTCATATCAATATAATGAAAACAAATGTTCTTCAAATGTTTATCTAAAATTTATATAATCTTAAATCTAATCTTGGAAAAAATAAAAATTATCGCGTGAGACAACAAACATATTTTCAAGTGCTAATTGAAAATTTGAAATGACTCAACATACAAGATTATGACATCTTCAATACATTAGAGACATTTTTATTTTTTTAAAAAAATTAAAAATTATTTTCCTCGTCCCATTTTATTTGTTCTTACGTGATCATAAGCAATTAAAAACTTGTGACTAAATCAAGACACAGACATTATAATATAAACTGGTAAAATAATCCGCGCTTTGCGCGGGAATTTAATATCACATAATTTATAAAATAATACTTAAAATCTATCCGTCATTAAAACTAAAACACTATATTATCTTACATACAAGATTACATAGTAACAAACATTAATAATGTAAAGGAAAATGAAATTTATTACTTCTTATCATTTATCCTTAATAACATAAACATACATTAATGACTGTGAAAATACATATCAAGATCTATAACATAAGCAATGGTGTCAGTGAGCCACTCAACAGGAACAAAGTACACAAATATTTATTTGTAAAGAAGAAGAAGAAGAGGTTTAGAATTTTCGTTGTTTTAAAATGAGAGGAAATTCCTCTATTTATAGACAACAAAGGGTTGCATGAACAAATGTTTATTGTGCCTATCGGAAATGTTACAACTATTTAAAAAAGTTGCAACCCTTCGAAAAGGTCACAACCTTTCATAAAAGTCGCAACTTTTCATAAAAGTTTCAACTCTTCATTAAAGTCGCAACTTTTCATTAAAGTCACAACTTTTCATAAAAGTCGCAACTCTTCATAAAAGTCGTAACTCTTCATAAAAGTCACAACTTTTCATAAAAGTCAGAACTCTTCATTAAAGTCGTAACTCTTCATAAAAGTCACAACTTTTCATGAAAGGGGAAGGCTAGTTTTGGCAATAAATAAATTTAAAAAGGAATTCTGATTTGTGGTGGTGCCACGTAGGCGGGCCTAAGATTTTCTTATATATATATATATATATATATATATATAATTATGATTAGAGCTGTCAAAAAGGGCCGGTCCAGCCCCACCCGATCCAAGCCTCGCGGGCCAAGGAGTTTGAAGGGCCAGGGCGGGTTGGCCCTTCATTTGGTAGGGCCTGAAAATGTTCAACTCAACCCAATCCTAGAAGGGCCAAGGGCTGGGGTGGGCTAGCCCTTTTTTTTTCTTTTTTTTTTTAAACTTGTAATTCTATAATATCAAGAAAATGATAAGATTTTCAAATCAAACATGACAAACAATGGTGTTATTTCAATAACACTAGCAAAAATTTAGAGTAATTAGCATGTATCTCGCATACCATATATGCGAGTGAAATAAGAGAGTGACAAGCAAGATGGGAGGGAGGCAATGTCACGACCCAAAAATGGACGTGATGGCACTCGTCTTATCCCGCCAAGACAAGTCAGCCTAAAACTCAACCATTACAAAAAAAATGGAAATTTTATAATCAACTCAAAAATACCTCCAAAACTTGGTTGTCACGTGTACAAGCCTCTAAAGTATTACAATTGATTTCAAAGAAAAAAAACACAAGTCTCAAATGACCTTGTTTCTAGAATAGAACGAGATCATAAATAGGAGTAAGAAGGTCTGCTGAGATCACAAACAGCTACCTCACAAATCTCCAAGAAGCCTCGAAAAATAAGAGAATGGAAAGTATCACAGAATCCAGGCTCGTAACCTACAAAAAAATTGTAGAAGCAAGGGGTGAGTACCAAACCA
>JAJOOS010017085.1:0-12260 GCA_029582725.1 Solanum chiquidenum
CTTCACATTGTCTTCTTTTAATTTTTATTATATCATTATATTATAAGTCCATGTGTTCAAATTCATTTTTTTTGTCTGTAGCATTATCAAATTTATTTATCCATAAGAGGAGTTTAAGTTTTGGGAGATGATGGCTTAAAAATGAGGAAGAAGATGAAAAAAATAAAATAAAAACGATTAAATAAGCCTTTCACGCGTTGGTAATGAGTGTATTACACTCTCTATGACATGTCAGCAAAAAGTGTCAAAATGACATAGCGGTATATGACTTAAGGTGTCTAAAATGAACAAAGCTGAGTTGAGGTGTCTAAGTGAAAATTGGTGCCAACTTAAAGGGGCCACCGATGGGTTCCCCCATTTATTAATAAGTCACTTAATAGAGTGCATTAGAAAAAAAAAAAATCATATATGAATTGATTTTGTGTATTATTAATATTTTGTTTGATACACTCTTTCAATCTAGATATAATCATATATTTTATTTGATACTATGTTATGTATAATTGATACACATGAATAAGTTCATAGCATTAGTAATGCAAATAATTTTAATGCATGCATTAGTATAATTAAAAATATATTTACACTTCTTAAAATCTTTTTTCACGTCTTTTTCATCATATTTATAGATAATATTTTTCTAAATAAATTTTATTTTTTAAAAAATTATGTAATAATACATATTACTTTTAATATATTAAACAAAACATTGCTAAAATAATTTTTACATAATTAATTCAAATATTACTAATATTAGTAAGTATTATTGATACTAATAGTGGTGGATAGCGCGCTATAAAGCTGCCATAAGAGATTAATGTATGTTGGCCACTTTAACTTGTTTTTTTGGTCGGCATTTTTAATACAGCCTCTAAATATGGACAAGATCTCCATATGTAATTTTCACAACGCTCAGGCTACTTACCTTTATTTTTTTTTCTTAATTAAAAAAATGTGGAGGGTCCAAATTATTTCATTTTTTAAAATTTGCTAAAAGTAGACTTATCAGATTGTGAAAGCAAAGGCCATTAACTTTAAGAATCTAGAAGATAATATATATTTTAGTGCTAGAATTTA
Source organism: Solanum chiquidenum (assembly GCA_029582725.1). Taxonomy (NCBI): domain Eukaryota; kingdom Viridiplantae; phylum Streptophyta; class Magnoliopsida; order Solanales; family Solanaceae; genus Solanum; species Solanum chiquidenum. Next base: position 1,078 of record JAJOOS010017085.1, read on the forward strand.
GAGAAAAAAGTCCGTATGACGTCAAACAGTTTGGACCATTTTAAAAACTAGTATAATACGAATTTTGTCATTATTTTTTATAACTAGAGGTAATAAACTAGCTTGTGGTTGTTAGTTGTTACTAAGTCGGTATAGACCCTGAATCTCGAGTCTAAAAAGATAATTTTTTAAAATAAATAAATCAAAAAGGATTCTCATGAAATTTAAAGGGATTTGTCTCCGCCACAATGACATGTCAAATTTGAACATTATATACAGATCAATGATTTTCATCCATAGTGAGATGATCAAAAGATGTTAAACTTATGATTTAAAATGTCTAAATGTATCATTTAGCTAGTTATTAATTACTTTATTAAGAATAAAATTGAAAAATTTAAAGTTAAATTATATCTTAATATAAATAGACAATTTTTTTTTGAAAAATTGTATGTCACGTGAAAAAGTAGTGATTGGTAGGCACTCATTAACAACATAGAAGACATGCTAAAATAATGTTTGAAGTTCAATTATCAATCAGTAAATTGATATATGAAAGTAACCAATATATTGGATTATCATGTAACGACAACAAAAAAAAAAAAAACGAAAGAAATATAAATAACTCTAAGAATAAGAAATTAATGTTTTTCTTTTAAAACTATGCAACTATGGGACTGTTATCAAATTAGTCCTTTTTCTACACTCTGATTTTTCCTTAATCCTTAGTATTATACTATGTGTTAGTAACACACAGATAACACATTCATGATGTTTTACCGTTTAAGTCACCTTGTTAAGGTCCTTAATTATCTGGATTAATTAAAGTTTAGTACTATATGCTGGCATATCTTCACTAGCTCCAAATTAAAGGGCCATAACTTCATATATAACAACGATAAATTGTTGATTAAAGTTTTTGTATACTTTTAATTAATGAATATGACGAGCATGAATATTCGTCATTTCAAATGATTAATTTTGGCCACAAATTAAATCACCTACTTATGGTCTAAGTTGCTTCATATCATATTAAATAATATAATATATCCTATCTTATCTTATCTTATCATTAAATTAATCAATTTCTGTGGATATATACAGACGTGCACTTAAAGAACTCAGACGACAAACCTTAATTGAAAATTGGCAAAAACCATTTGGACATTTCTGATTGCACTTTCATAAATTGGGATGGACCAACATATACATTTTTATATAATTTTACGAGGAGGCAACATCGAGGAAAATAATGATAACTCTATTATCATCATTAAAAATGAACTTTAACTTAATCACAAAATCTAGTTCACCAATTAAGAATTGTCCAAGATTATATAAGGAATCTATGTGATATGGGACACTAACACATTTAAAGAACATAGGAAAAATAAAGAGTTATTTTTTAAGCTAGAAAAATTTAAAATAAATATAATTTTATCATATGTATATATTGATTTTTAAAACATGGTATATAAATAAAATTCAATATTCAGTTAAACTCATGAAATTCGTCATAAATTTGGCTCAATGTCTAATCATGGTAGACAATACTCAACTGAAAATGTGCGTAAATGTTATCTTAGTAAAGGCCATTTAATTTGTCCTTTGTGATTTGAAATTTGGATGGCACAAAGTGTGAGAAATGAATAGTTGCAATTCCTTCCAACTATATTTTGTTTATTTTGCTTTTGATTAGATTTAAGATAAGTCCCTTATCATATTCGTCATTCTTCATTTTCCTTGACTATATACACATGATACCAACGTGTCTTATACAAAACATCAACCACATTTTGTCACCTTCTCATCTTATTCTTCTAATTAATTAATTAATATGCGACTACCTTTATATTGTCACTATACTCCTTTTTTCATTTTTGTGCTTTAACACTGAAAAAGTAATATATTTGATTAAAATCATTAGTCGTATATAAGCAAAATATACATTAGTTATATATAAGTATATATATGGTAAAATTACACAAATCTTATAGTGTGAGCTAATTACATTATGTTCCTACTCTTTTCCAAATTATAAAAATCCCTTAAAGTTTAAGGATTTCGGATACATCATTCAACGTCTCAATACATTGCGTTCCGATACATTACCTTTGTTGATACAAGAAACACATGTCCCGATACATTACCTTTGTTGATACAAGACACACCTGTCTCAATACTCGCGTCCCCGAAACATCACGCAAGAGTGATGTATCTGAAAATAGAAGATAGAGTGAGGAAAATATAGATCTTTGTAATTTCCAATGGTAGGAGATTTTAGAAAATATGATAAAATAAATTATAAATTTAAATAATTTTTCTTATATTTATTTATCGACTATTATTTTGGAGAGAATTACACCATGTAAAAATTCCTACAAACAACATTAGCAGTAGTTGGTTCTTGACTCAAGACTATATACCAAGGCCTACAATTGTTGAGTAGCGCTCGGCCCAATAAAGAGTGGGATTATTTGCACCGTATGGCCTTTTGTTGACACCACTCCTTAAAGTTTGTCCATGTTACTCATAAGTCTAATTTCGAAACTTGTAAAGTAATTTCAGGGTGTATTTAAGGATCATAGAAAAACTTTTCGATGCGAACCTAAATTATTTGAATCAAATTAAGTAGCACACAGCGAATAAAAGTTTGAAAACAGAGGGAAAAAATAAACAATTATTTTGAGAGCAGTAGAGATATTATTGGGCACGTTGCCGGTGCTTTATAAAACTGTGTAGTAGTAAATGCTTTGATTAGTTTGGTCAACAACCCACGTGAAATTGGGTCTTTTGTGTCGACCAACACACGCACACATACCCTCCAAATAATTTTTTTTTATAATGAGAACGTGTGACTAAATATATCTGTTCATTATTATCTCAGAACCACAAAAAAATAACAATAACAAAGTTAATTTTATACAAGAATATCATATAATATACTAAGTAAAGAGATAAATATTTGTAACTTGGACGCATTCAGAAAATGTTGAAGCAATAAATAGGGTAGATATTGACACGTTAAATAATAGATTTTTCTTGTAAGGTTGACCAATCTACTCAAGATCTCTGTCACTCTGATTGGTTTTATAATTTGTTTCATTTGAATATATAAATAAAAAAGATACAGTTTTTATGTGGTAATATATATATATACACACTCTATTATATTTTGGCTGGTTCCACATTTCTTGTTATGTCGAGGGGAAGTCGTCTATCGATAATAAACAATTCCTAGTCAACACCCTTTGACGGGTTCTTTAGTGTGAACGTTTGACCTTCCTTCTTTCACATCAGCCCCTTTTTCTAAAATGCCAAAAAATTCTTCAAGAAAATATACCTAATAAACCAAAAGAAGAGAAGAAAAAAAAAGAGACTAACAACATTTATATAGTTAAAAATGTGTTATAGTAGTACGATGGCGAAACATGGAGTAATTGGTTTTAAAAATGTGAAAGAATTGATATCAATCACTTTAGGCACCAACTATTATTGAAGGTGATTCTCCAATTTTTTGTAGTATAGTAGTAATATTATATTAGAAGAATTAATATAAATAACAGTTCACCTAATCGTTTAAACTAAAGAAAGGCGTTACATGAATAATTCATATATATATCGATTAGAAAAAATTACAGTGAATTCGATGGATTATTTGTTTAAAGATCCCTATATGTACCTTCTAAAAAAATACTCGCTCTTTGAAATTCTCAATTACTATGTGTGTTTGTTATAACATCGTTTTGATCAACTAATTCCTTCAAAGACATTCTACCTTAATTTACGTTTTAGAAGGGGCATTTCTAAATCATCATGATTAATCATATTAATTTCATCCACTTTTAATTGTCATAGTTTTCTTTTTTAGAGTCAAACTATGAAAACTTTGCCTAACATTTTACGATATAGTTTTTCATCATATTGATGTGCAAAAAAATACAATTTATAGTACTTTTCGTATAACTTTTGAATATCTAATTTTTTTGTTTAAAATATTGGATTAATGTAATCTAATTTAACTTTGAAAATTAGTCAAATTAACTTTTGAAAAATGTAACATGACAAATAAAAATGGACGAAGAGAGTACTTTATTGCTAGTCTAGGCATAATGCGCTCTTTGTTTTTTCCTTTCCTTAAGCGAGGATTACTTATAAGCATTATTTATCAGATTGTATCTTCATAAAATATTTATATTTCAATATATTGAAAATTTATGTACTCCAATATCTTTCTAATTTTGAACGATAAATGGTTATATAATTTTTAAATATGTAAATTTTATTTTAAAAACTTTTGCGATTTGTCAAAAGTGAAGTCAACACGTTGGCAATTTGTCATGGCGCTGAAGAGTGAAGACTGGCGCATCCTATTTTTGAAAAACTCTGCTCCCTCGCTCCTTCCATTCACCGTCCACATTCTTCCAGCTAGACTCTCACACATCACCTTATAAACGTGAACCCCCGCCATTTACTCTATAGTATAATTTTCAGTTTCCACAACTTTCACTGAATTCCAAGTTTTCAAATTTCAAATATCGAGGTTCCATTTCTTCTAAGTTTCTCGGTTGGGAAGAACTATGTCGAGGACGACGGAGCTCCAAATGCACAACAAATGGAAAGGTAGAGAAACAAGCCCTGAACGTACCAAAATTTGGACTGAACCTCCTAACCATAAGCTCAGAAAAGTACCCGTCGTTTACTATCTCTCCAGAAATGGCCAACTTGAGCATCCTCATTTCATGGAAGTGCCTCTTTCCTCCCGTGATGGTCTGTATCTCAGAGGTATGTAGAATTTCCATAGCTGAAGCAGATAATTAAAAAAGCGTGTGTTCATATGATTTCACATGTTTTGATTTTTGATATTTCATTCAGATGTGATCAACCGCTTGAATTGTCTTCGTGGAAAAGGCATGGCCTCTATGTACTCCTGGTCTGCTAAAAGGTAAATTGATTACTTTCCATTTTCTATTTTAATTTCTGCTGTAGCTGTGTTTATCCACATGGAGCTGAAATGAATTTCTTACTTTTTTGGGAAATTCAGAAGCTATAGGAACGGATTCGTGTGGCACGATTTGACAGAGAACAATTTTATATACCCAGCACATGGTCAAGAGTATGTTCTGAAAGGATCAGAGCTTCTCGATAGCGCATTGCCTTCACAACCCGATGAAATCGCTTGTTCTAATTCTAGAAATCCGGTGCCGGAAATACAGAAAATGAGTGAAGATCGTGAGTTTCCTGCCGTGGCAAGGCGCCGGAACCAGTCCTGGAGTTCCTCCGATTTCCACGAGTACCTAGTTTACAAGGCCGAATCACCCGGCGAATTACTCGGAAGAACCGGAGCCGACGCTTCGACTCAAACAGAGGACAGACGACGCCGGCGAAGAGCAATGCGAATCGTCGAAGAAGAAGAAGAAGAGTTGAGAGAAGACCGGACCATTGAACCGGACTGTAAAGAACCGGACGATGTTGAACATAGTCCGAACCAGTCAACGGAGCTGAACAGAGGTGAAATTTCACCACCACTATCCGATTCAAGCTCTGAAACGCTAGAAACGTTGATGAAGGCGGACGGAAAAGTAATCTTACGGCCAGATACAATCAGCGAAGATCCAACGGCTAATACTCAATCAAGCGGAAAGAGTAAAGCAGCTTCCGTTTTGATGCAATTACTCTATTGCGGTTCAATGTCCTTCAAGCAATGCGGACCCGGTTATGGGAAGGAAAATGGATTTTCCTTGATTTCACAGTATAAAAGCCGTCTGCCACGTGGCAGGTGTACCAATCAAGCGGTGAAGGATGTAGAGAGTCCAATGGTGGAATATCATGGAATTGAAGAGAGAATTAAGCTGGAAGATAAGGAGTACTTCAGTGGGAGTTTAATAGAGATGAAGAAGAAGGAGAAATTTCCAGCTCTAAAGAGATCTTCTTCATACAGTGTAGAACGGTGAGTACTTTTACTGGTGAATTTTTTGTTGGTGCCTTCAACATTATGTTATGTTTCTTCGTGTATACTCTATAGCTTAAATTGTTATGTTCTGTATCTAATCAAACATTAAGCTAACATACCTCTAAACAGTTTAGTGTAAGTGTAACAAGGATATTAGATTTGGATTGTGTTTGTGGAGCAACGTCAACATCCTGCCTATGGTAAGGCCTAGGTGACGGGTGGGGATGATTCAAGTTGGAGTTATGAACTTATGATGAATATACCATTTGTTTGATGGACTTGCTTAAAAACTACAGTGGAGTCACCTTTGCCAATAGAGGCGCCGCTAGTCAAAAAATTAAACTATATGCATACGGTCAAATTATTTTTATGTATATACATGGTAGATGTTGACCCCATGGATTTTTTTATGGTGTTTATTTCTTTATATTTTGAATCTCATTAGTGAAAATCTCGACTATGACACTGATTGCCAATGGCAAGGTTCATGCATTGGTCGAGTTGCGAATGGTTCGGGTTATAGGACATGAAAACAGGGACATGTCACATGAGTAGAAAAACTTATCTTGGTATGATTATTGCTTTATAAGGAGTGGTAGGTGTATGAAGGTTCCTTGCCTTGGTAAATTAATCTGCAATCTGCAGTACAATTGACGTGAGGATCCAGCTATTCAATTGTTTTTCTTACAGAAAACGATAGGACTGAAATAGGTTCTGCAGTACTTTCTGGGACAATTGGGTATTTACTCTCCTCTACGTAAGCAAAACTAGAGCTTTTTATGAGTTTATTCACCACAACACGTCAATTAATTTACTCAATAGCTGGAAGGAGAGATGATAGTGTGTGACAATATATTTTCACCAATTTATTAGACTTCCCCTTCAACATAACTTTAATCCTGTTAGTATATATATCATGTCCTGCTTTCTTGATTGAAATCTACAAATGCTACAATACCAAGGTCTCTTAACTTTATAGTTGGTTTCATATAGTTGTGGGGTTCCCATAATTGACAGTTTTTTTCATCCGTTATGACAGGATAATTGATATTTGAATATTCTTGATTCATTTTCTTTGTTTGATAATGGTCTGCAGGAGTACAAAATTGGAGCTGACTGAGAAACAAAAAGAAGGGAAAACAAAATGTTATCTGCGAAAGCAAAAGAATCAATCGACCCGAGAGGAAGGAAACAGTGACTTGTCTAATGCCCTGCAGTAGCATGTGCTATTATTTCTAGTAATACTAGTGATCAACATGGTAGCAAGATGAGTAGATGATAGTGGTCAAGCAGTAGATTAGGAAATAGTAGAAAAAATTGTGGAGACAATTGCTCCTGATATCAGTTGTAGTTATTATTTGTGTGAATTTTAACAGTAAAAATAACTAAATTATCTGTATCAAGTGTTTGCATCAAACAAATGATGTGCGACATACTATTGAACCATGATTAATATGTTTTGTTGCACCAAATCAATAGGAAATCTTGGAACAATGAGTTCGAACCATGGAAGTTGAAAGCAGTCAATAACCCTTGTATTATGGTAGAATATGTCCAAATCACATTCCTTGAAGTGTGGTTTTTTCACTAACCCTGCGAATGTAGAATGCTTCGTGTGCTCCAGATTTTTTTTTTGATGATACATTAAATCACTTAACCAAAATATATTGAGTTGATTGTAAACACCTTATACGACTAAGATTTAGGATACTCTCGTTGAGACTTGGGAAGCTGACATCTTCTGCTTTGGTAGAAGGAAAACTCTACTATGAATTCATGTCAAACAGGACTACAGGATTTGTATTAGGCATTTTAGGCAGGGATAAACTTCAATTGTTGTGTATATAATCATCCCTCGTACAGATTTCAGAAGGTTACACATTTGCAATTATATTAAACAATTCAACAGCAGAAATCCAAATTATTAAGGCACTTATGTTAGCATATACTATAACAGTTTCCTAAAAGCCCCATTCCTAAGAAAAAGGGCAGAAAACAGATGACCACTGGCATTCACATTCCTGTGACTTCTACCCCACTTTTTTTCTTTTCAGGCTAAATTGTTGGGACGGACTTTTTATAGGGATTAAAGTTCAGTAGCAAAATCTAAGGAAATATCAGTAATCCAGTAGTAACTTATACGATCAAATGCTTGAAAGATGATACAAAATATTGAAATCAGAATTCATGATAGAAAATATTGAAATCAGTAGCAATTTCATGAAATAAACAAAGAAATTATATTTGAATCGTTACCAGCCGAACATAATCTTTGAACCATGCAATATGCGCTCTGCACCGAACATTAGGACAGTGGATGCTACCATTAGAAGGGAGCGCATCAGTGTTGTGATCAAGGAAATTGTATCTGTATCTATTCATTGTTGAATGAAGAAGCAGCAACTCAGAGACGAAAAATGCAGAAGAATTAATTTTATGGAAATGCACAAGAGAGAATGTTGATATATATATATATATATATATATAGAAAAGTCACTTCTTGATTCTTGAATTTACAGTTAATTCTCGATCCATTTTCCCTCCAAAACTATTTTCTTTTTAATTTCTGACCTATTCATATTTTATTTGGATCAAAACTGTATAGAGGACAAAAAACCAATTATGTTTCCCTTTTTTAATTTCAAATTCCAACCCGTTTTGAGACTCTTTATTTGCATTAATTTAATATATATTCCTATATTGAAAGTATAAATTATAATCTATTTTATATCTTTTAGGATTTATCTATCTATTAGTAACTTCTTATTAAAAATTTTGTTGAGTTGATATTCAAATTGTGGTTATAAAACTTAAATAACAATATATTAAAATTATTGCGATTAAGCGGGTCAAGACCCACCCCATTTTTAAGCCTATTTATGTCCAATCCATTTGAATCCAAAGTAAACTTGGGCGGGTCAAAACCAAACTTAATTTCTATTTCAACCCATTTTAATATCTCTAATTTCAACTCAATTCGCTCATTTGACACCTCTAGTTCGAACAATGGAAGCAATCACTAACCCTTGTATTATAGTAGAAGGTCTATATTACATTCCTTGAAGTGCGGTCCTTCCACTGACCCTACTAACGTAGAATACTTTGTGCTTCAGACTATTTTTTTTATACTCCTATTACATCAAATCACTTAACCAAAATATATTGAGTTAATTTGGTGTAAACACATACGACTCAGACAAGTAAAACCAGTACCTTAGGTCTCCACATACTAAAGCCCCTCCTATATTATTATATGGAAAAATGAGATGGTGTAGCCATTAAAAATTAAAAATTCCAAATCATGTTTTTCAAAAAATTTGAGATTTGAACCATGATTCAAAATCACATTTAAATTTTGAGTTGAAATGATGACTTTATATCGAATGTCTAAACACAAGTTGAATCAATTACTTTTAGATTATAGTAAAGGTAAATTCACCTGAGATTGAGTAAGAGAGATGGCTTCTTAAGTAGCTCATATTGGTTTGCTTGATGTATATTGATACCAAATTTTAGTCTGATATTTTTTAAAGTTAATACTTTTAAAATTTGCATGTTGATACCAAATTTGCCTGATGTGTGTTGATATAAAAAAATATGTATGTTTCTTCGTATTTTTTTGTGATTGTAATTATTTCCTGTCACTTCAAAATTTATTGCAAACAGTTGCATTGATACATTAAATTCATTTATATAATTTCATGCATGTAGCATATTCATCTAACATGGACTTTCGGACTTCTTTTACTCAATTCATTTCTCCATTCAATTTCCTTTAATTAAGTTTTTCTCCTATTTAGTTCTTTAGTTATGGCATTGTTAATTCTTTTAGTTATTTCTAATTATTTCCATCTTTCATCATTCATCATTGCATCAGTTAGCTTAACCTGGAAGGCTTTCAAATTGCCAAAACAACATGGGATAGAACGGGATAAGTTGATATCTGAGAGGCAACAGAATATTTTTACAGAAAATCTATTCAAGTTTAGCCAATGTTGTATCACAGCTTCAGCAAGAGTTAAAGAGAGAATTATTTTCATATTGTGTGTAATAAGCTTATAGTTATAGTGACGATTTCATCAACATTTTTCAATTTTGGTCGAATAAAAATAACATTTATCATCTGTTAGCTTATTACATTTGTTGATAGAGAATATCAAAAGTCTCTCAAATTATCCATAACTATTACTGCTAGATGCATACGGATTAAGAGATGCTTAGAAATTATAATTCTTCTCAATCTTGGTTGTAATTTTGTCTTCTTATTATTTGTTGCTCATTACATTTCAGTTTAATTATGATTTATAGTACTTGACATAAACTGTTGGAATGTACGCGTCCACCAGTATTCATAGGACCAGGTCTCCGACAGAATAAAAGTGCAGACAATAATAGCACAGCGTAAATATAGGCACAAGAGTTTTACGTGAAAACCTCCTTGCTCAAGGGAGTAAAACCACGACCTGTCACACATGACTTTCAAACTGTTTTCACTAATCTTCTCAAGCAAAAGCGAAGCACAATTTACACCACAACAATGAGATTAATCTCCTAATCTCACACTAAGTAATACAACTATTACTTAAACGAGCCTAAGCAATGCCTGCATTGCCCACTACACTAATCCTCAACGATTAATATAGACTTTTACAGTAAGACACATTGTTTGTGTGAATTTCGATAGTAAAAATAACTAGATTATTTGTATCAAGTGTTTGCATCAAACAAATGATGTGCGACATACTATTGAGCCATGATTAACATGTTTGTTGCACCAAATCAAGAGGAAATCTTGGAACAATTTTTATTTAAAATTCATATGTTTATGTTTGTATCAATTCGATATTTCAACTTTTATCATATTTGTATAATCCAGACTTTGTATTACACAATTATACAAAACACACGTGAATTATACAAACGTACCCGCGAATTATACAAACGAGATGTGAATTATAGAAATTATTGTCCTCTCTCGCTCGCCTCTCTCCTCCCTTTCCCAATTTCGCTCTCTCCTCCCTCTCCCAATCTCGCTCGCCACTCTCATCCCAAATCATACTTGTTAGAGAATTTAAAATTTGAAATTATAATCTCAACTTACATATCCAAACTTTGATTTGAAATCATGAGTATGTATATATGGAACATCCAAAGCAAGCTTGATCAGTTACTCTTAGATATAGCAAAGTAAATTGACACAAGATTGAGGGAGAGATGAACAGGCGAAATTAACTCATGTAAGACCTATAAA
>JAJOOS010017091.1:0-10075 GCA_029582725.1 Solanum chiquidenum
ATTATATTTTGTTTTGAATGGTAGTTAGAAGGATCAAAGAAGTGTAGATCTTTGGGCCGGCAAAATGGTTTGTGGGTCATATTGCCGGCGGGTTGAAATGAGTAAGGGCCCATTTATGGCCCAAGACAGAATGATATTACTACTTTATATCATTTGTCCTTTTTGTCCCTATTTTGTGCTAGTCTTTTATTTATGTTCTCGTAACAATCATTTTTTTATCGCGAGTCTTAGTTTATATTTTTGTATTATAATATCCTACTAGTTATGTTCGAATCTAAAGACTAGCTTATTTGAAGAGCAAAAATTAAAAATCAGCTCATTTAAAAAACAAAACGTGCAATTTTATGTATAATACTTTCTCCGTCAATTTTTTTGCCCCTATTTTGACTTGGAGCAGAGTTTAAGAAAGTAAAGAAGATTTTTAAATCTTATGGTCTTAAATTAAAGTTATGTCAAATATACTGAAATATTTTTTTAATCTTGTGATCTTAAACATATTATGTGGAAAGTTGAAATTAAAGAATTGCTAAAAAATGAAAGAGACATTTTTTTTTTGAAATGGATGGAATGTATGCTATAATTTAAGAGTTTTTGTGATATTAGGTACTATGTATAGATTAATTTTCTGGTATACATATTTGGTGGCATATTAACTATGGTTTAATTGTTGCATATTTTGAGCCATCTAGATTCTAGGCTACAGATATTTGAAAGCTACATATATTAAAAACAATTTACCTATATTGTTCTTGGGGAATATAATGACACCCTATAGGCTGTAGGGTTCTTTTGGGGAAAAAATTTATACATGATGTATATATTAGTGACGGAGTCAAAAAATTTACAGAGATTTAAAATATAAAGCGGTAAATAGAGAAAAAACGATGGTTCAATATCTATTGTATATACAAAAAAAAATAGTTTTAACTTTATATATACAATATAACTTTCTGTCAAAAGGGTTTAGATTACGATCTCCGACTATGGTATACACCAAAAAATATTATGAGATGTTTATCTTCATATAAACTTTTATTTAAGCAATATTCTCACTTTAATTTGTGAATATTATGATTAAATTGCTTAGGTTGTTACAAACACCAAGCCATGTGTTGTAGACAGTCTACCTTAATAGAAGCATTAGTGACTGCTTCCGTAGGTATGTAGCATGATATATACAACAATATTGTTGTTCATATTAATACTTTTTTCTCAGAAGATTCAACAAAAGTAGTGTTAAATGAATACTTATGTATTACTACAATATTATATAGGAATTTGCAGAAAATGTCCAAATCTATAAAATAAGGCCTCTTCCAGACTGGCTTTCTCCCTGTAGAACAGCAAAATTTATGCAAAAACAATTTTAGGCACTTCCATATGGAGAACTGTAAGAGAAAATTCATAATGAACCATTTCATCGACGACGACGCTGAGGTTGAAAGCTTCTTAATATTGACTGCAATAAGTGAATAGTTTACAGAAGAACATTATATTATAAGCTGAAATGTTAAATAGAATTCCAGCTTGTGAACACCAGGCAAAACAATTATATGTAGTTATCACACTTTAACTGGCTCAATGAATAGTCATAAGTCAATCAACAAACTGTACATCCAATCATTTGTGGGGTTGTGTGTGATCTCAGACTATGTAGGTCTTCTGGGGACTTTTTGGACCGCGCTTTTTTCTTCTGGGATTAGAACTGATAGCACAAGAAAAGGCGTTGAGAAGCTCGGAGTCTTCTTGGGAAATGAGAATCTTAGCTGCGCTTGGATTGGCAAGGAGGAGTTTGGCGACGAGGTATCCAGCTATTGACCAAGTTTGGAAAAGGCGCGCTTGTTTCCCTATGAACCTTGCCTTTTTGGTGTCATAATATTCTGGCCACTTGTCTCGTGATATGCGCTTTTCTGCAACTTCAACAGCTTTTGCAGCAATCTCAGGTCTATTCATCTTAATACTAGCAACAGCCAGCTACAAAAGTTTCAAGAGATCACACGACAACTTTGAATTCCTCACAGCTGATTCTATAATAGTATCTTAGGGGAACTAATTCAATTACGGAACACAAAGACGAGCAAACCTTTGACAATACTACATACACGAACAGTATTATATATCACCAGTGAAATTAGTTCAAAACTTTCTGCACTATCTTTCTCTATCTTAGAAACAAACTAATGCAACTTCATTAGATGCTAACACGATAAAAGAAATTGTATGAATGACGAGATGCCTGAGATAAAAATTAGACCAAAAATGCACTGCAATTCAAGTCATTCTTTGTAACACAATTACCAATTAACTAATGAGACATAACACAAAACAGAGATGTAAGTTGTAACAATATGTTAATGTGAGCAACGGCATGCACTGCGACAAAATATCAGGTTGGGAAGGTCTAACCTCCCAACCAAAGATAAGACGGATACAAGCACCAAATTCCTAATTCAAGACCGACAGATAAATGTTACCTGCCAGAGTAAAGTTGGCCAGGCACCTCCATTATGGTAGGACCAAGGCCTGCATTAGAAACAAGATGATAATGTGAGATGAAGAAAGATAATGGACCAGCTATTATTAAGATCCAATAGAAGACAAAGTAAACTTTTCAAAGTAACCGAGGTAGAAAATTACGTGTTCTTGGGATCACATCCTGTAATTATCTTCCACTCCTGACCCTCAAGAGCAGGGTAGCATATTTTAAAAGGCATATCAGCTACCAGATCTGTCCACTTGGCCTCAATGAGATCCAATATAGCATGTGATTGATCATCTGTTGTAAGACTGCAGACTATAGACCACAAGTTTCCTAGAGAAAAGAATCGAAAATCCATGTGAGCAGGTTGCAAATTTCCAATCAAGTATCCTCCTTTACTTGGCATCCAGTCCACCAGCCAAGGAGAAATCTGATCTGGATAAATATTGAACTTGTTAACTGCATCATAGGAGTACTCCTCCGTCTGGTACCGGTAAATCTCATTTAGCTTTTTCATATCAATCCAATAGTATTCTCTAATATGAAATGATAAGGCAACAAGACGATTATTTAATGCTCGGATAAGGTCAGCTGATCCATCCTCTGGTGTAAGCATTTCTCGAGCACAAAGCAGTGCTGAATGAAACAGTGCCTGCAACAAATTAAAATGCAAGCTTAACAACATTCTTAGAGAGCAACCTGAGATAACCTAAAGCCAAGGTGGATCTAATAAAGAACAAAAATAACAGTTCATTAAGTTTTCAGGAAAAAAAAAAATAGCTCTAACTGCATAGAAGATCAACACACACGAGTTGAGAGATACAGAAGAAATGCACTAATAAAAATGATTCTGAAAAGGAAGAAGGGTGCAGAATAATACACAAAAGATCTACATACTCTTTAATGCCCTAATCTATCATTCAACCACAGTTGCACTTCAAGGAAAATCCTTGAATTTGATTGACATGATGATCAATCATGGATTGCATCATAACAGTCTTCCATGAAAATGAAGGCACTACACTCTTGTAAGACAAAATTTGAACTTATGGACCTTGTATTCTCTAATCTAATATTTAAACATTAATGACTTTTTTTGATAATGGTAACTTTTTCTTCTATTTATCCACAGGTATACTACATCAAAGTAGCCCCCCTTCCAAAAGTATTACAAACTAGACTGGCACCATCTGTGCTTTTTATCACAGATGGTCTATAACATCAAAAAGTTCTTCTGCCTGTACTAAGACTTTCTGTTTACACCAAAAATAATAAAGAGCTATACAATTCATCTTGAAATTCTGCACATTGTTCTTCTTGCCCTCAAAACATCTTTGATTCCTTTCTTTCCACACTGTCCACCATATACAAGCTGGGACAATCCTCCATCTCTCCTCCTTAATGACTTTTAAGACACATACCTCTGGATATGGACTTCCTATTTCAGATGAATTAAAGCTGTAAATCGTTCTTTCCAAGCCACAGCATCTATTAAATCAGTGAAGTCCACTAAGTTCCCGAAACCCCATTGAAAATAATCAACTGAAAACGTCTTGATTAGATCTCAGATCTCGAATTAAATAAACAGCAGCACAAGTATCTTCTGGAATATAATCAGTTTAATATCCCTACATTTGTTTACTTCTCTACTAAGGAAATAGAAGGAAAAAACAATCTTCATTCTGTTCAGGTCCCACACAAGTCCCCTTTGCGAGAAGCTTCATACATATTTAACAGGAGAAAATCTCAGTAGCACAGTGCAGAAGAAGAAAAATTGAAATTACTCTAAGATGGAGAATCTCCAAGGATTTGTGAACTGAGCGATATTCTCAAATCTAGTAAAGGACTACCCCAGCCACAACTGATTCAACTATTTTTTAATCCCATCTAAACACCAACCTGTCAGGTATAACAGCTTTTTTATACAGTGATTGAAATCAAACCTGAATCTCCAAAGGGTGACCATGAATTCCCATACGGCGATCTATCATGCACGAACCATCAGTCACCAACAATGTTGGAAACATATCAAAGCCATCAGCAAGACATAGTCTTAGTATCATTTTTATTCCAGTCTGAACATCAATTCTCTCCTGAACCGAGAGATCACCAGAGGACTTCCCATATGCACGTAACAAAATAATCCACCATAGTCCTGGGATTAACAGTTACAGTAAATAGAGATCTCTGTAAGCACAAGAATGATAAGGTGAAGAAACAAAAATAAACCAACTTATTATTTGTTTTTTTGAGAGAGAGATCCTTTTTCCTACCGGAATCAACTGGGGCAACTCGGCCAATTGCTGCCTCTCCAAAGTCTGGATCCAGTACTTCTTCTGTTGCAGAGTCATCACCATCCAATGGGACTGTACGGACCTTGAAACTAGCAGGCATCAGCCCTTGACCAGGACTATGACAATCCATTGTTTTCTCCCAACTCTGCAGAATAATGTCATATCAGTTATCATTCCATATATTTTTTCCCTGACATCTGAACAATATATTTGATCATACAGATTACTCTGAATTTAGAAACACTTCATTTGATCTAAGCTTAGCTGTACGATAAACCACTTCCATTAAGAGAATTTTTAGACTGCATAAAGTGCTAACCAGATTAATGGAGTATATAGAGAATGTTCAGGTTTACAACCTATGAAACATCTTTTATTGAAATTAAGAACAACTTAGTAGGTTCAGCCCACAGTTCTCAATCATTTACTACAGAATTTAAAGGTAAGCAGCATTTGTGCCATGCAGGATAAATAGCTGATGCCCACTCTTCTTCCTCGGCTTCAAGAACCGTGTAAAAGGGGAGTAGTCAGAGCCACAGAAGATTGTTATTTTACCTCAAATAGAAAAGCAAAACCATCGGAATGCTGAGAGGGATGTATAACAGAATATATTTGTAAAACAGTGATCTAACTGTTTGCAGACATAAAACATAATAGGTGTATACCCACATTACAATTATCTCAGCAAGCTGAATCTTTAAGAGGAAATATCAGTATCCAACCATTAATTCTAGAAGATTAGTCAAACAAATGTTTCATACTAGCTTACATATCCAGTGATAAACATAAAATTTCCCCAGGAATCCATCCCTAACTGAAATAATAAGAAGCAGTACCATATCACAAAAAGTTATTCCTGCAACCATCTATAATCACACAGCTGTGGAGGAACATACATAGCAAGGTTGCTGAATGAGATTAGAAACTAAATGATGAGATACAAGCAGGAAAACTGCAATCAAGAAATGTATGACTGTTTGAAAGAAAATATCAGTAACTTGTGCAAGTTAATAGCATCTTACCTGCAGCTGAAGAGTGTGAAGGATGAAGTTGCGAACAATCTCATATTCTCCCTTCAGAAGGAAAGCAATACCAGAAGGTATAAAGTCACGGATAAAGACCTGATCGTAGTTTAGAACATCGGCGGTGGAACTAGTTGGGTCCTTAGCAGCAATTGTTCCTACAGGGCTACCACAATAATAAACCATAGACTCTCGTAGTAGTTCCCATGCTTCATCTTCAATGGAGTTTCCAGCTATTCTATTCAAGGTATCTTCCACTGAGCCATTTGGAGGTAAACTCCCATTGGATTGAAAGTCCTCCTCTCCTACTTTAAGCTCTCTTACTGTCTTAAACTGCATTACACTTGGTGTATTACCATGAACTGTATCGAAGCTCTGGTCATTGTCAATAATCCATGACCCGTTTCCCTTTTCTGATGCAAAACTACTCACACTGTCAGCTTGCTGGCATTTGCAGTTCACAGATCTTAAATAGGAATGAGCAATATCTCCATGCACAGATTGTCTGGTGCTCTGAAAGCGATCTACTCTAATAGCACGGTATGATATGTTTGAACAGTTGAGAAAGTTCACACACTTTGAACCCCTCTTCTTTCTGATTCTTATGAAGGATCTGGAGGTATGTGACGATCCCAATTTCCTAAAAGAATTATCAGATCCAAAAAGACTAGGTAGTGAACCACCTAAAACTTGCAGAACTGCTTCAGAAGTGGCCATCAATCCTGATGTTGAGGCAAGGAACAGTTTCTACACCCAGAAGTATTCAATACCTCCAACTCCAATGGGAAATACCTAATGGTTCTGGACATTCATAGAACGTTTACTATCAGAATGAAATGAAACTTTGAAAATAACCTGTACCATACATATCAAGAACCACTATAAGCAAAATAATCAGACCAGGTAACTGATTACGACTGTCACACGTCAAACTATCAGTAGAATCTTATATTTTTCAGCTGGTCAACTAAAGAGATTGACAGCAAAGACCAAGAAGATGTAATCATACAAGACTTGCGATTTATAAAGTAAATAGAATATAATTCTAAGCCTAGCTTATTACTTCTCACGGCATGCCATTTGAGAGCACAGTCCTCCAAAAGTATATTTTATCGTATTCTTTATGGAGCTAAAAAGTCTACTAGGTATTGATAAAGTACATTATTTGAAAAAAAGGAACAAATTACACACAGCTACTTGAACATAGGAGGCATTTCTTCATCAGACAACTAAATCAATTTGAATTCAAAATGTCAAATATAACCCAATACTTCTGCAGAATTTAGGCATTCCCTTTTACCCTGATCACACAAAAAAAAACCTAAGAAGATCTAAACTCAGTCAGGCTCCTATAACTGATGATGGGGTTTATTTCTCATGTGGTAAAAAAGTCACCTTTCTACTCGATTTCAATTTTCTTCAACAAAGAAAGTAACTTTCTGAGATAATAATTACTAGTCGCGTAACCATCTGATAAACTAACTCACTAATGATGTACAATAAATCAAACCACTACCACTTTTACTAATCCATCTTTCCTTCTAAAATTCACTCATACTAAAACCTTGATCAAAAAATTCACTCAAAAGTAACCTAACACAAACAGTAAATCATCTAAAAAATCCATCTCCTCAATCAATTACTAATCCCCCAATATACACCATAACACAAACATATGCCCACAAATTTCACTTAATTACCAAGTGGGTATACTGCAAAACTAAAAAAATATAAACAATACAACTATTTACTTCTCAGAATAATGATTAAGGACAGACCCATCTGGAATCTTGAACTATGTCAATAACCCATTTGCTATACATGAAAAAGAAGCTTAAAGTTTCAAACTTTGAGCAATTAAGTGATCACTGAAGGTAAAAACAAATCAAATTTCACAAAATCAAAGGCAAAAAAGGTACGAATTTGATTTTTACCTTGTAAAAATTGATGAAGAACTTGAAACTTCACAGGAGCCAGGTCAAATGAATGAAGAAATCAATAACTCTTATAGCTTAGTTGCAACTTGCAAGTTACAGCTACAAGTTTTAACAATTTCTAGAAAATGTAAACAGTTTTTTTTTTCTTCAAATAAACGTGAACAAATTGATTGATTTGATCAAATATGTGGTTAGTTTTGTTTGCTTTTCTTTGTTGTTTCTTTAACATAATAATAATAATAATAATAATAATATCATCCAACTTTAAAGATGCACAGGTAAGACATTTTGATTTGTGTCAGTATTGAGTGTCCACGAGATACCGTGTGAATAAGTTGATGTGCATTTTCAAAGTTGGAGGGTTGAACTGTCAGACCAAGTTAAAATGTTTATTTATGCATTATGTTTTGGTCATCTCAACCCGTCTCTATTGTGTAGTTTGAGTACGTCAATTTACTAAAGGATCCTTCAAACACCTTGACTCATCCGATTTTTGTTCATTTGTCAAATCTTTGATTGTTACAACACATGGCACACAAAATCAGATCAATGTTACATGCATGCATAATTGATGTAGTATGTTAAGTGGTGAGAAGTTGTTTACTATTATCAAGTGTACAAATGATATGGTTTAACTAATTATATAAAACTTATCACATAACTCGTGTGATAAATTTGATAACTTACACAAGTCAATTAAAATCAGGCAAGAAAATTCACCTTTATTTAGATTGTGTACCATATGTAACTCTAAATAGGAGAGGGTTACATAACTCTTTATAGTGATTTAGAAATTGAGATGAGGCATTCATAAATTTTCGAACTCATCCACAATTTGAAGATCATCGGAAAAAGAGGAATTCATCGTAATTTATTGAAAATACAAATATAATTATATTTGTTAGTACTTCCTCTGTCTCATTTTATGTGGCAATATTTGACCGGGCACAAAGTTTAATAAATAAATGAAGACTTTGAAATGTTTACCAAATTGCCCTTGAAAAAGTAGACTCATTTTTCTCTCTCCTCATAACTGTATTGGAGTACTATCTTTAATATTAAGTGGGACCAACAAGGATAAAAGAAGAATTGTACATTTAAATACTTACATATAAGAAAATGTGATATTCCTTTTGGAACGGACAAAAAAGGAAATTGTGACACATAAAATGAGACAGAGGGAGTACTAATTTTCAAATATTGGCCCATGAATTTTTAACCACTTTTGGCCCAAATTTTATGGGCTAAAAGCCCATATACTCGGTTCCCTTTTGTAGGTGCTAGAATTTGGATCTTTTATAGGCCCATAAGATCATGGAGCCCAAACAATTACCTATATGGTTGGCTTAGATTTTGGAAACTTTATGAAAAAAATTATATAAATACACAACTTAAGTTATTATAATCTCTAAATTTCGTTACCATTTAAAAAAAATCACAAAAATCCCCTCTCGACTATATCTCTATCTCCTTTCGGATACATCCCTATCCCCTCTCGGACACATCGCTATCCCCTCTCGAATACATTCGTATCCTCTCGGATACATCTCTATCCCCTCTCGGATACATCTCTCTCGTCAAGTAATGTATCATTTGCAATGTAACGGACAACCAAGGAATGTGTCCGAGAGTAATGAAAAATTTAGAATTTTGATAATTGAGAAAAAATTCGAGATAGGGTGTAATTAGTCCCCACATAAATGAAATTTCTATAAGTTATACAATTTTTTCTATTATATTCCGGACAACAAAAGAAGATCACCAATATATATTTTTAAAACACAATAAAATTTCGTTTTCGACTAAAACCGTCCTACTTATCACCCTTCAATTTTTGCTGGTATTGAGTGATATTGGTGATACTATAAAGTTTATGATAAATGTTTGTTACTAAAAGAAGGTCAACAAAACAAACAACCAAAAAATATTGAAAACAATTGTTACAAACATGGTAAAATAGCCATGAGTGACGTGTAAATACTTATTCCCTAAAATTTACATCAAATATAACAATTTAATCTATAATTTAAAATTAAAACAAGAATATATATGACTTAATTGCGATTAAATTATAAATATGTAAAGGAAAGTGTAATTTTTCTGATATAAAATGATGATTATAATTTACTAAAAGAGTTTGTAGACAGTGAAGTTTTATTGATAAATCCATACTAAATTGGATTAAATCTTAAATTCATGATACGTTGACCAAGTCAAATTACTGGTTAATAAAGTCGGATTAATATTTAAGTCAAAATTATATGACTTAAATCAAGTCCAAATAACATTTGGGCCAGTCCATTAAATTGACAAGATGAGCCCAACTCATGTTCTTTAGGCCCA
>JAJOOS010017111.1:0-25731 GCA_029582725.1 Solanum chiquidenum
TAAATTTCCGGACGGACTCCCTGCTAACTGCCCAACTTTCAAAGGGCATAACTCGCTCATACGAACTCGGAATCGAGCAAACTCGGTGGCGTTGGAAAGATCGTTCCAAGGGATTTCCAAACATAACTGGAACTACTCCTAGATCATCCTGAGCTAGGAGTTATGACTGCTCAAAGTTGGCCAAAAACTCACTAATTTCCCACACTTAACCAAATTTCCAGGTTCTGAACTTTTTCAAAAGTGACTACTTCCAATTTCAAGCTTCTTCATATTCATTTTAAATTGTCGGATGTAACACAATTAAAACGAAATTACATAAAAACCCCTCATAGAACCTCATTATAAAGTCAACACAAAGTCATAGGCTCTTGCTTAACCTATCATTTTTCCGAGTCGTTACATATGTATTCCCAAAAAGTAAAATGTTTTCACATTTAAAGAAGAAAGGAAACCTTGATTTCCTAATAGCCCTTGAGCTAGTTTTCAGTTAAAGAGTAAATGATTTCGCAATTAAGCAAGAGAGGATACTTTGATTTCCAAGAAAAGCCTTTGAGCTAAGTTTTGAGCAATTATCTCAAAAACAAAAAGAAGTATGTTTTTTAAACACAAGAGCTAGTATCATATTTTGGGGGTTGTATTGAGAACCGATATGGGGGAGAGTTCAGACAACTCCCATCCCCCATAAACCATGTAGCCACCATGGGTAGAAGAGGGTCATACTTTTTAGATGATTCCTTAGTGCTTTTTAGTATAGACTAGTGGATCCACTTAGTAGTAAAGTTTTATACCCTCGGCAAGATATAGGACGGCCCTGGCAGTGTGAGGCAAAATGTTGTATCATCACAATAGCTCTTACGTGATGATTGTCGGTTAGAGAAACTCCCACAGAAGTATTTGTATTCTTATATACACAGTTTATACGTATTTTTATATACATTTCAGAGTTATATTGTATCTTTGTATACACACAGAGTATTATTGTATCTCTAAATACACAGAGTTGACATCCATGTTTTAAAAGTTTTTCTTTATATTGCATTTACATTACTGCTTTATATTAAAATGAGTTCAGTTCAGTTCAGTTGAGTCAGGTAAGTTCTTTAGTTCATTTCAAGCTTATGTCTTATTTTAGAATTCCCCTCGCATACTCATACATTCAATGTACTGATACCATTTGGCCTGCATATGATGCAAATACAGGTAACCAGGATCAGCTTCCAGCGCATCATTGATTCTAGTTGAGCTCCAGACTTGTTGGTGAGCCTCCTTGCTTCCGGAGGATCCCTTTTTATTGCTTCAGTATTAGTTAGTTCATTAGGATGTCGTGGGTCTTGTCCCGACATCCATCTCGGTTGTTTTAGAGGCTTCATAAGACAGTCAAATATTAGTTCATTCGTCAATATCTTGTTATTGGCTTATGTTCAGATTTGAGTTTCCACTTTGGCTAAGTTAAATGTTTATTTCTGAAACATTATGAGTTTAGTTTTGAGACTGTTGAGTTCTCTTGTATTTGGGTTCTCTTCTTAATGCTTAAAAGTCTTCCGCTGAGTAAGTAAGCCAGGCCATGGGTTAGCTTGGGGCCAGTAATGGTTCTCGAGTTTCAGTCCCCCCTAGGGTGTAGGCTCGGGGCGTGACACTCACGACACATCCTTACTCATTCCACCAAACTAATGCCCACACTTGGCTTCATACTTAATCCTATCAAGGCTTATAACGGTCTCCATACTAGTCCCTTTCTGGGGAAAACCCCAGCCATTAATACTACCACCAAACACCACCCTAATCCTCAGCAATAATACCCATGACCACATTCTGAATAACAATATAGCACCGGGACCCTTAGTTTTCTCCTTACCATACTACAACCCGTTTGGGACTCTACCATTCACAATTTAATACACAGCCAGATCTCTCCAAATAACTTACAACATCGCAATCCCCACATATAAGAACATAATGTACAATCCACCAATCATTTCAGGACACAAGCCCAATTTCACATTATCAATAATATGAGCAATTACACATATATGACAAGTCAATGGTCCTCTCATGGAACCCATACCCAAACTGTTAGTGTACTGGTACGTGGTACCCGATCCAAGTTAGTGTGCCAGACGTCACATTCGATCCCATATATGCACCGGAATGTGGCACCTGGTCCAAGTTAGTATGTCGGAACGTAACACCCGATCCATTCAACAAGTCACAATCACAATGTACATTCTCATAATCATACAATCAAGTGATGATTCATGGTATACAATTATTCAATCATCCTCATTTACGATTAGATTGATCAATAATGCAACTTTCGCATATATACCTGCATTATAATAAAGCAATTATAAATATATATCACACCAACATGAAATCACAACCATTACATACCCGTAATTCATCGACTAAGGCTTCCTCCTACGATATACATCTGATTTAACACCTAGGGTACAAGTACAAACATCTCTTTGGTGCACGGAAGCCTATGCATGAATTCTACCATCGAAATTCAATATACCACGCAATAAACAACGAATTTAAAACTACGTAATTAATTAAACCTAGCCTACCTGGGTGCCAAGCAGCTCCACAGAATTAGGGCTTCGATTCTTATTTCTAAACCTTGTGACGATGGATTTGACCAAGAACTCGTAAGATATCGACCTCCTTATGCTAGAAATCTCTTTGCATTCCTTCCCAAGCTTAGAGTAGCTTTTTGAGGGTTTCTAGGGTAATCCTCGCCTATATTTAGTGTTTTGGGAAAAGGGAGAAAATAAGGTTTCACGTTATTTAAGTTATGTCCCATCCATCCCTCTCTAGCGCGATCTCTACCATCTGGTACCGCCGCCCTAGCGGCAACTGGCCCGTTGTGGCGGGATGGTGGACCCAGTTTTCCCTCGACATTTTCCTTTCATAAATAACGATGGTTTGGGTCGTTACAATAGATACCAATTTACCCCTCATTTGTCCCCGAATGACTAGAGAAGGGATAACCACTTGTTCCTTTCGGAGTATATCCTAACTAGCTGATCCAACCACTACGAAAACACGGAGGATGGAGATTTTTCAAATCTTAAGCCCGGAAGGTTCCTATACTCGAAGGCACCGGTTAGGGGAAAGAGGCAACACGTGAAGAAACGAACGTGGCCATCTTACACAGCCTAACCCTGCCAGGAAGGTAGCCCTTCCGCTGAGGTGGGGCCGCTCTGTCGAGGGATCTCACGCTATAGCGGGAGATCGAAGGCAGTAAAGGGGGAAAAGAAGATCATTTCTTCATTTCTCCCTAAACTCACCCCCAAACTCAAATACACCCTCATTCACTTCGCTCCGGACGTCAAAATCAAGGTAAATTTCTTGTTACTTACGCTCTTTACTTCAACACTTACTTAACTATGATTGCATGACAACAACTGATCAAATTAAAATGGTTTTTGGGTAGTTATTCAAAAATGAACTTAGGTTGCTAGTTTGATAGATAAATGTTGCATGGATACTTCCCTTACGTTCCCAACGTCTCCACAACGTCCTGGGAGTAAGGATTTCGTACAAATACGATCGAATCGGTACCAAAATGGGTGGGGGAAGTTGAAGGGTATCTTGATAGAAAACTTGGATTTGAACATTGTTTAGGGGTTATATTGCTAAAATGATTGCATATTTAGGTTCTAAGGTACTTAATATACTCTAATCTGCTTAAATTCTGTGGAAACGAGGGTTTTGGGACTACGGAGTGCCATGATCGTGCCTGGAGTTCGTCCCATATGAAGGTTGCTATGGCGACCTTAATCATGTTGTAGCGGCCTCCCTCATCTCGCTCTGGCGGGATTTGGGACGCTCTGGCGGGACTCAGTGGGGCAGTAGCCCCTTGCCACTTAGATCAAAAAAAATTCTCTTCCCTTTTTACCCAATATTGCCTAATCCTATCGTATTCTAACGTATACCCTACAATATTTGCAGGCTTCTCAAAATGGCTGGTGTCAACGAGGCAAATCTTCTTTTTGTCTGGTTCCCCGATGCCACTAGTTGGGAACGGTACCATGACCACCGAAACACTAAGTTTTGTTGCGAGTGGGGTTTCCATTTGTTGAACTTGGAGGAGAAGGAGCCTGCTTTTTATGCTCGACTAATGGAGTTTGGCTGGAGTCTGCTGACATAGGCTCCCCCTTCAGCCCGGTCCACATGGGTGAGGGATTTTTATGGCTGGAATGATCCTAACTCTACCATCCGCATTCGAGGAGTCGACATCCCCCTGAATGCTACAACCATTAATGAGGTACTAGAGGTGCCCAAGGTTTCCAACACAGATACGAGGCTAAGCTGATGGAGATGGACTTAGGCTGGTTGAGGGATACGTTGGTGGAGCCTGCGCGCCTAGACAGGGTTTATTGGCCTACTACAGAGGGCATCACCAGCGCGGACTGGTCACCAGATGCTAAGAGGTGGCTGCATTTAGTTACTAGGAGGATTCATCCGTTGGGAAACCGCACCGACGTGACCTTTTCTCGGGCCTTGGTGGTGGCGTATGCTGTGTAGGGCATTGAGCTAAATGTGGGGGCACAAATTATCTCCGAATGTAAGATTTTCTACCGAGGCTACAATAAGACATTCTTCCTACCAAGACTTGTGACCGCACTGTGCAAGCAGGCGGGGGTGCCTCTATCAGAAACTAATGAGGTACTTCATATGGATCCCTCCTCTTTCACCCTCTTTTAATTAGGCAGGGTTCTACCTCCAGGAGAAAGAGGAGGAGGACAAACAGGGCCAACAACAGTCATGCAGCTACGGAGGTGGATGATGAGGGAGGAGATGATGGTGTAGGTGACGACACTCTTCCCACCCAGTCCCCATCCCCACTCTCAGGTGCACAGGTCGAGGAGGACTTGGCAGCCGTCTGGAGAAAATGTGGGGGTTTTCGAGCTAGCACCACCGCCCTTGAGTTGGAGATGTTCCGCCGCCAACTCGATGGAAGAGGAAGAAGAATTTGTCTAGGGATCTTCTATTGGGCCGGATGTGGTAGACCTTTAAGGTCATTTTCTCATGTGTTGCCCCCTAACAGGAGCTTCCCACGCTTAAGCCTGAGGACTTCGCAGAGTTTCCCTGGTTGAGTGATGCGTGGACTGGCGAGACAGCCCCCGAGGACATGGGGTCCCAGAGCGACACTTCCCATTCTCATGGGCCCTGATTTGATTTTTTCCCTTATGGGCATGTAATGCACAATGCTTCATTTCCCTTCTTGTTGTAAGCACATGGATGTTGGTTTCTAACTGATTTTACCCCGTTAATATTAAATGCTAAGGTCTATAACTTACTGTTCTATTGCTGAGTGTTGGCTGAATTGCAGGGAGTAGTTCAGACATGATTCGGGGGCCATATGTGTGACTAGGGAAAACATGGGAGACAGGGCTGAGATTCTGTCTCGCCCTGTCCTGCTCTTGCGAGAGAAATCCTGCGCTGGCGGCCTCACCTTGGCAGGAAAAATCCCGCCCCAGCGTCCCTGACGAAGACAAAACCCCTGCCCACAAATATCTAGGGTTCTTCTTCTTTCTAAATTTCCCATAGTTTCCCCGGCCATACTAAGCATTTTAAGGTAATCCGCTTAGTTAGGATTGTTGACACCAAATTTTGGTCTGATATTTTTAAAGTTAATAATTTTTAAGTATTTTATTTTTCAAATAGTTCAAAATACATGTTTTGTCATTTTAATGCAATTTGTTGTTAATTATCTTTATTCTCAAAGTATTAGGATTTTTATCGATTAATTTTATTTGTATTATTTTGTCACAGCCAGTTGAATATGTTCAAATATTTGTTCATTTTTTATAAAATTATTATTTCTGATAAATTACAATTTTTACATGTCATTGGTTACGTTCATTACATTTTTCATATTCATTTTCTCTGTTTTTTTAATATTTATTTTGATATTTTGCACAATCCTAAAATTCATTATGATATAGATAATATTTCATATACAGATATTTTATCAACTGATGATTTTGACCCACGATTTTAAGATAATGATATTATATTATTATAGTTTTCAATTCCTTATTTAAAGAGTAGTTTACTTATTATGTTAAAGGGTGGCGGATAATTATTGAATTGGGGAGTGTAATTTTCATATTTTTCTGAATATTTTTATTTGTTCTTTGCCTTCTCCGGCAAGTTCATTGTTGTTCTGGTCCACCACCAGTCCACCACCCAATAGCTCCCCATGGTTGCCTTTTGATTTTTTTTTGTTCACGCGAAATCCCATCGAAACAACCTGAATCCCTCACTGGCCGGTGAACTCAACCCTCCAACAACATCAACTCACCAGCTGGCCGCCATTTCCGGTGAAACAAGAACCAAAACCCACCAGAAACCAACTCATTTCACCACTCTCTCCGTCCAGCACCATTACAGGCGAAACCCGGTTGCCAACCAACTCCATTCTTTTTCCAACCAACAACAGGTCAAAAACCCGCCTGAAAACCTAAAACCCAGCAGCCCAAACAGCCACCCATATCTCCTACAGACCATAGCAACTACGACCCCAAACTCGTCGGAACAACTCCGTAATTCGGCCAGACCAGCAACAACTTGCATCAGAAAATTGCCTTTTTCCTTCACTTTTTCGACCCCCAAATACATCCACAACCAGACCTCCCTCTCCCCCATTGCCTCCCAAACCCAGCAGTTCAAACAGACCTCATCCAACAGCCAACCAACGACCTCGTACCACTGAGCTCCGGCAGAGCTTGATGAACCGGCGAACAACCAATAGATCACCAGCCACCTCCACCGGATCGACCCAACAACAGCAACAACAGGCAACCACCGACGTAGTTCCAATTCCGGTAACCTCTTTCACTTCGTTTCTCTTTGCAGATCCGGCCGGATGAGTTCAAACTCCTGCCATCGTTATTTTCTGATGATATTTTTGTTTTCTCTGTTGAATGTTACTGATTTGGCTTATTGCTTTTATTTTGATGGGTTTGATTGTTATTATTGATATTTTGTTTTCCTTGCTGGCCATTATTTATTTATTATAATAGTTGAAATTGATTTGAATTGTTTTCCTGTTACTATTATCGTTCCAGTAGCTAATTTATGTTGTCATTGTTATGTACTTCTCTCTTTTTGTTGTTGACTATTGTTGTTTTGTATAGCATTTGGTTTTTTTTTGTCCATAATTGTATTTATTTTAGTAGATTTTTTGTGTTGCTTTAAATATGATTAATTTTAATTGTTTGTGCATCTATCTTCTTTTAAATTTTTTGATTGTTTGCTCACTGTTCAAGTATTGTTATATAGTTGCTTACTGTTTTACTCGTATTTTATTGTTAGTGTTAAATTGGACAATGAGAAAATCTCTCCGTTGATTTTAAGGGTCTTCCTATTTTAAAAGATGGAAATTTAGTTTAAGTTTATATATGTTGATTGATAAAATTGGTCGATAAAGAAATTACCATCGATTTCCAAGGTTTCCCATGTTAATAAGACGAGTTTTATTTTATAGTTATTATTTGATTTATTATTTTTATTTCATATTTATTTATTACTAACACTTTTACTAAGTGTTTTTACAGGTACACATAGTTGCTTCCCATTGAAGCTATTCGAATTATACTTTTTATTCATTATTTTGTATATATATTGACGTTAAACAAATTTTGGGATGATTCTTGTATTATTATTTTTATATTATTACTTGTGTATATTGCATGTTTATTATATTTGTATATTTCCCCTCCTCAATTTGGAAAAATTGAATTCAGTCGGGACCCGCTATTGTGAATTTTGAAGGATGCCTAACAGCTTCCCTTCGAAATAACTTGAACTCTTACCTAGAATCTATTGGTTTTGTAGATATTTATTTTAAGTTTATTTGTTAATCAGTTTTCTAGTTTTTCTAAAATTAGGTGGCGACTCCATTTTTTCCTTTTCCCTTTTACCCTCTTTTTAAAATTCTTTTATTCTTTAAAAAATTGATTACTATTATTATTTTAAAATTGAGTCACCGCGACGTTGCGCCCTCTCACAGGATGTCAACAAGGATAGTCAGAGTTTACCCCGAGTCAACCCAACGACACGCCCTCCAAAATTCATTCCCATAGATTCAACACCACAACTATGCACAAATTCGGATATTTAGTCTAGCCGCTATATCAAGGTTTAGACAAATATTTATTGTGAACATAATCATATCATATCTTTCAAACGAAATATTCCTTTCACACCTACAATTAATTTAGACAATGATGAACACGCATTCACAATTTCAAGTTACAATTTACAAACAAATCCAAATTATTAATTAGCTCGCCTCATAGATGACCATTGCTAATCATCCATGTATTTATTCAACCACTAAAGTCGAATACCAATTGAAACATTCTCAGTTACAATTTACCTTGCTTGGGTCCTGTCAGCCGGGACTACAACATTCAGTTTCCTTTGTTGGGACAACAATTGAAATCGGAAGATACCAATTGTACTCAACTTATACAACAAGCAAAAACTCGCACGAAAGGAGAGAAGGAACGAAACGACTTCCTAGAATGCTTCATAGCTTCCTGAAAATTAAATGTGGATGTCAACACATCAATCCGCAAGATTCTACTCCACATTTGCTCTTGACTGGGAGACTAGTAACCTGGGCTCTGATACGAATTTGTCACAACCCAACTCACTGGGCCGTGCGGGTACCTACTCTAACACCTAAGTAGGAGAACCCTTGATTCCCAATAATTAAAAATCATGCAAAAAATTAAGAAAACTGACAAATAAAAGAAATTCATGTAAAGTTTTTATAGAACAAGAGTTTTTAAACGACTCAAAGTTAAGACTTGTAAAGTAATTAACACCCCAGAGATCTAGTCTAAACAGGTACAAGAGCTACTAAGAGTACAAAGTAAAAACATAAAAATGAAAAGACACAGCTCCCACCATGCGGAAGGAAAAATAGAAGCTGCTGGAGAATTGTCTTTGTCTTCACCTACGAGACATCACTGATCCTGCAACCAGACTATGTTCGAAAAAAGGCATAGCAAGAGTAGTATCAGTACAACCACACGTTCTGGTAGACATCATCGGTCAACCCGATACCCACTACATAATATAAGAAAATCGACCAACATAAAAACAAGCAATAAGACCTTTCGTTCCTCCACCTTCACCATTCTCAAATACTTTTAACACACTATTACACTTGAATCTAACCCCTTACTCACTCCGTTCTTGATCATACTTAATCGTTTTATCCCTTAAAAGAAATCTCGGGAACACCCCAGTCAACACTCACGACACACCCTTACTCATTCCACCAAACTTATGCCCCCACTTGGCTTCATACTTCATCCTATCAAGGCCTATAACGATCTACTAATCCCTTTCTGGGGGAAACCCAGCCATTAATACTACCAGCAAACATCACCCCAATCCTCACCAATAATACCCATGACCACATTATGAATAACAATATAGCACCGGGACCCTTAGTTTTCTACTTACCATACTACAACCCGATTGGGACGCTACCATTCACAATTCATTACACAACCAGATCTCTCCAAATAACTTACAATATCGCAATCCCCACATATAATAACATAATGTACAATCCAC
Source organism: Solanum chiquidenum (assembly GCA_029582725.1). Taxonomy (NCBI): domain Eukaryota; kingdom Viridiplantae; phylum Streptophyta; class Magnoliopsida; order Solanales; family Solanaceae; genus Solanum; species Solanum chiquidenum. The sequence goes on from JAJOOS010017111.1 coordinate 9,610, forward strand.
CAATCATTTCAGGAAACATGCCAAATTTCACATTATCAATAATACGAGCAATTACAAATATATGACAAGTCAATGGTCCTCTCATGGAATCCATACCTAAATTGTTAGTGTATTAGTATGTGGTACCCGATTCAAGTTAGTGTGCCAGACGTGACACCCGATCTCATATATGCACCGCAACATGGCACCCGATCCAAGTTAGTGTGTCGGAACATAACACCCGATCCATTCAACAAGTCACAATCACAATCACAATGTACATTCTCATAATCATACAATCAAGTTTTGATTCATGACATACAATTATTCAATCATCCTCATTTATGATTAGTGTGATCAATAATGCAACTTTCGCATATGCATTATAATGAAAAAATTACAAATATATATCACACCAACATGAAATCACAACTATCACCTACCCCTAATTCATCGACTAAGGCTTCCTCCTATGGTATACGACTGATTTAACCCCAAGGGTACAAGTACAAACATCTCTTTGGTGCACAGAAGCCTATGCATGAATTCTACCGTCGAAATTCAATTTACCACGCAGTGAACAATAGATTTGAAACTACTTAATTAATTAACCTAGTCTACCTGGGCGCCAAGCAGTTGCACAAAATGATGGCTTCGCGTCTTGTTTCTGGACCTCGTGATGATAGATTTGATAAAGAATTCGCAAGTTATCGACCTTCTTACGCTAGAAATCTCCTTCTCCTTCCTTCTTAAGCTTAGAGAAGCTTTTTGAGGGTTTCTAGGGTAATCCTCGCCTATTTTTGATGTTTTGGGAAAAAGAAGAAAATAAGGTTTTGCGTTATTTAAGTTCTGTCATGTCAATCCCGCTCTGGCGCAATCTCTGCCACTCTGGCGCTGCCGCCCTAGCGGCAACTGGCCCGCTGTGGCGGGATGGTAAACCTAGTTTTCCCTCAACATCTTCCTTTCATAAATAACGACGGTTCAGGTCGTTACACGTTATACAAATGACTTACATATCCCCCTACCGTTACAAAAGGTTGAACCCATCGGTGACCCCTTAAAGTTGGCACAAAGTTCCACTTAAACACCTTATGTAGGGCTGCATAGTGTCATTTGTAAACTTTTTGTTGACTCAGCATAGTGATCATGCACACGAATTTCAAGCGCGTTTGAGAAGCTTTTTTGGTGAATTTTTTTCTCTTTGTTCTTTTCCCTCACTCTTTCTCTCTTCAATCTTCCATCACCCTCCATTGATTTTTTTTTCTCTCTTCTTCTTCCTCATCGTTCTTTCTCTCTGCCACCATAGACCACCCCTTATCACCATACAAATTTTGAGAAAACATATAATTTTTGTTGGGTTTGTACACTACTTAGTTTTTTCTTCTTCCTTGAAAAGAAAATTTGTTTTGTTGGGTTATAAAAGTGAATAGGGCGTCATGCAGAAACTTACAATTGCAAATGATATGATTGACAAATCAAACGATAAAAACTTATACTAAAAACATAATATTATCATATGGTTTATCCAATCGGGCTACATATGAAACACTAATAAAAAGAAATTATTAAAATTCTTGAGGGAAAATCTCCCCATAAACGAGACTCTTTATTGACTACGTTGTGGATGCTATTATGTTATTGATATGAGAAGAGGGGTCTTCAATTTATAGAGTTCCAAACTTTTCTTTCTAGGAAAGGATAACTCAAATATCAAAGAATATTATATTTTCCTTTTAGGAAAAGTTGAAGAATTTATGGTAATACTTTGATTTTCGTTCAAGAGAAAAATAAATTTCAAATAAGATAAGAAAATCATAAAAATACCCTAACAAATATCCCCCTTTGGCTTGAATTTTCTGGCAAAATAATCTTGATCATCTTTCTTCACATAATTTTCATGTATCACTGTTGTTTACCATGATCTAAAAATTGATATGGGTTAAAATTGGAGCCCTATATTAAAAGTTATGAGTGGGGTTGAAAGTAGAGCTCATGCGTTAAAAGTAATATGCATGAGTTGAAAGTGAAGCTCATGCCTTAAAAATAAGATGAATGAGTTAAAAGTGGAGCCCTAACATTAAATGTTGCAGGGGTCGAAAGTTGGAGCCCATATGTTAAACTAAGCCTCAATTGAAAATTGATTTGGTTTTAAAGGATGGAGCAGGAGGATATTGTTGAAAATATATTTGAAAATTTTATTCACATGTAGTAGCACAAAAATCTCATTATCATCACGTTTGTTGCAAATTGATTTGAAATCACTTGAATCTGTCTTCAATCTTGTTCAACCATTTGATCATTGAACCATGTGCTATGATACCACTTGTTGGTTATAAAAGTGAATAGACCCTCATGCGAAAGCTTACAATTGTAAATCATATGATTGACAAATCAGACGATAAAAACTTATACTAAAAACATAATATTATTATATGATTTAGCAAATCGGGCTACATATGAAAAACTAATAAAAAGAAATTATTAATATTGTTGAGGGAAAATCTCCCCATAAATGAGACTCTTTATTAACTACATTGTGGTTGCGATTGTGTTATTGATATGAGAAGATGGGTCTTCAATTTATAGAGTTCATAACTTTTCTTCTTGGGAAAGAATGTAACGACCCATTAGGTCATTTTGAGTACTAGAGCTATTGATTTCATAAAAGTCTCATTCGATAGATTTTTAATGGTAATCTTGAACTATTGGTGTAACTCAAATTATTTAGTTGGTGGATATTTATTAAATAATTATTTTTTATTAATTGGTAGTTAATGGATCAAGTCCACAATTTATTTTGGGGAAAATTACGCGGTTAAGCAAACTTATACTACTTAATTACTCATCATATCTATAGTTTGTTATAATTACCACTCACGACTAACATTATACATTAATTACGCGGGCTGACTTCGAGTTTGTATAATTAGCCACATTTGTATATGTATAATTAGCTAGAATATACAAATACATATGTATAATATATAATTATTTAACCTATATACATATACAATTCACCTCTCTCCCACTTTCTGACCTCTCTCGCTCGCCTCTCTCCTCCCTCTCCCAATCTCACTTGTCATATATACAAATGCATATGTATAATATACAATTATCTAACCTATATACATATACAATTCACCTCTCTCCCCACCCTCTGCCCTCTCTCGCTCATCTCTCTCCTCCCTCTCCCAATCTCGCTTGCCAATTATATAAATACATATGTATAATATACAATTATCTAACCTATATACATATACAATTCACCTTTCTACCACTTTTTGCCCCCTCTCTCTCTCGCCTCTCTCCTCTTTCTCCCATTCTCGTTCGCCTCTCTCCTCCATATAACATGTAGCTACGAATTGTAATTATCAAACTATAGCTATGGAGAGTAATTAGGTTATTTTTAAGTGGCTATATGTGAAAGTTCCCCTTTATTTAATACCCTACCACATGAGTCATATGTAAAGAAAGAAAGTTTGACGGAACAAACTTTGTTGCAGAATCGTCAAGAAAAGGCGACAACCGCTTCAGGTATTAGCTTAAACAAACTCTAGTTTTCTTATACATGCATTAATTGTTAAGAGGTTGTACATAAAACTTATAATTTCTATCCATTAACTACTAAGGTTGGCAAAGTTTAGATGGTGAATGTTTGAAGATACCAAACAATTGAGGTTTTGTTAATGTTTTGGGTTTTAGGATTTTGGGAAGACAAATATTAGTGGCTAATAAATTGCCATGATGATGAATGTAATGATGTGATCACAACCTAGTAATATTATAATGGTAGAACGGATCGATTTTTATTTAGGAAAAGAAAATTATGCATACATTTTTAGTAGTAAATTTGCGCCAGCGACTTCATATCCGTCTTTGATGTTTAAGATTTTTCATATGTTATCACATTATAATTCAAGTTTTGATATATTAATATAAGTAATTAAATATTAGGTGTATCGAATTATTTAAATTTTATTAAAGTTATGCTAATTGGAGGAATTAAGACTTACCCTTAGGTTTGAACTTTAAGAAATTGATTATAGCATTACGTGAAGTTTTGGGTCTAGGATAGACATAGAACAATATGAATGTTTATAGACTCGTTAACATACAAATTATGCATATATACTTGATAGATTGGAAAGGTTCGGAGGCATTAAGGAAAGGAAAAGTATTGGAGAAGTAGCTTGCTTGACTTCGGTTCTTCAGTGGCGGTAGGTTATGGTTTATTCTATGTGATAGCTAGACTCTTAATAGTGATTTATAGTCATTGAATGGTATTGTAAAATTCTCTATGTACTTGGTTGTGTGGTTTGAATAATCTATGTGTTGTTTGTGATTGGTCTGAAATCCTGAGACCGTGAAATTTATAATCTTGAACCTTCTCTATCGAAGTGATGCTTGAATAAAGAAGGTTTGATGAAATATTGTTAATGAAGTGAAAAGTGGTGATAATAAATAATAAATTAACGATATATTTGGATCGGTTGTCACGTTTCGACACGATATTATTGAATCAAGTGTCACGTTTCGACACGATATATTGGATCGGGTGCCACGAGCCGACATGATGTTATTGGATCGGGTGTCATGTTGTGGTACAATAATATTAATGGAAAACATATTGAATTAACTGAATGTACTCAATCTCAAAGAACCCATTTCCCAAATAAGCGTGGTGTGGAGGCATGAGTCATCATGTGTGCGCTTGATATTGTGTTTGATTACGTACTTGCTTCTGTTGTCACTTGTTCATGTTGTTTGTTGTTTATCACCTGCTAAGTGCTATAGTTGATTTTATACTATTACTTTATGCTTATTAGTTACTATTTTGAGTCGGTCGATGATATCTACTCAGTATATGTTGCCATGTACTGAGCCCTACTTGTGTTTTCTTTGTTTTCCTTTTGTGGAGTGCAGCGAGTGTACCGACGACTTCGACTAGCCCTCAGCTCTAGCCAGTCTCCAGCACCTCAAGTTCCAGGGTGAGATATTCATTCTAGCTCATGTTGGATTCTCTTGGTCAAGACATGATGTCCTAAGTTTTCGGACACGGAATACTTTATTCATTTATTTTGGTTTATTTGATACTCTTAGACTTAGTATTTGGAGATTATATGTCCTTGATGTGATGACTTTCAGGTTTTGGGAATGACATATAGTAGACTTAAGTGGATTTGTGTTTCTTACATTAATAAGATTGAGCTTCCGCATTATGGTAAGTATTTCATAAGTTGAACGATAAATATAAGTTAGGCTGAATTTGCTGGTTCGCCCACCTAGGAGGTTAAGTGTGGGTGCCACTCATGATTAATTTTGGGTCGTGACAAATATGGTATCAGAGATTTAGGTTCGGTGATCTCATCACACATGAACAGATCTAGTAGAGTCTTGCGGAACAGTATGGTGACGCCTTTACTTTTCCTCGAGACGTTATAAGACTTTAGGAAAACTCATTTTGTTCTTTCTTTCATGTTATTACTTGAATCCGATTGGTATCTAGGTGATACAAATTGGTATCTGACCTTCTTCACTATATTTCAAATATTGTTATTGTTAACACCCAATTTTGGCCTAACATTTTTCAATATTCGTAATTTTTAAGTTTATTTATTTAATAGTACAAAATATATTTTTATAATTTTAAACAAGTTTATAAATAACTATCCTTATTTGTCAAAATTTAGGATTTTTTTTATCAGTTAATTTTAGTTACATTATTTTTTGTCAGCCGATTGAATACGTTTAAATATTTGTTCATCTTAATTAAATTATTATTTCTGTTAAATTACATTTTTTTAATTGTCATTGGTTACATTCATTATATTTTTAATATTCATTTTTATTTGTTACATTTGTTAATATTTATTTTGATATTTTGCACAATATAGAAATTAATTTGAATATGAATAAAATTTCATACACAGATATTTTATTAGCTAGTAGTTTTAAGATAGTGCTATTGTAATATAGGTGGTTTTCGATTTTCTATTTAAGCTATTTCTTATTGATTAAGTTAGGGGATGGTGAAATATTTTTAGATGAGAGTTGTAAATTTCTGATTTTTATTCAACAAGGATTTCACTATTTATTAACTTTCCGGTCACCACCACCTCGGATTCCGGCCAAGTTCCGGCAACCCAAAACCCCCATTCCATTCCTTACTTTTTTCGGCAGAAAATGACCAGATTCAGCCACCCAAACCACCTCCATTCACCATTTTCTCCGACCACAACAACCAGATTCCAACATTAACAACCCCCATCGTTTTCTTTAGCTCGTAACCACCGAAACAACCAGCAGCTCCAAGCCAAAACCCCTTTTTATTTTTCTATTTCTCCGGCGAAATCAGACACCGGAATACCACGAAACAACCTCCAAATGACCACCAAAACCCCGACCCAGACCACCCTTTTTCCGATAAACAACAACAACCCAGTCACCTTCTGTCTCTTATCTTTCCCTTTTTTTTTGATTTGTTTTTTACAGCTTTCCGGCGAGGCAGTCTCTTCGTTTGGCGACGAAAAGATCCAAGCTCCGACTAACAACAAAATGATGAGATCTGGATCAAAAATACTACACTGAGGTGACCCTTTTCTTTTTCTATTTTTGTTGTTTTATATATATATATTTTCAGTTGTTTTTTACCAATATTTTGTTGTTACTGCTTGATTGGATTTGGACCGATTTGAATGTTATTTCTCCGATGATATTGTTCTATTGCTGTTTCTATTTTGAATGTCGTTTCAACATTTTCCTACTGACTTGCTATTGCAAATTTTGATACTTATATATTATTTTATATTGATTGTGTATAATTTTTATTTATTTTAACTACCAATTCTTAATTTAGATGTTAGTTCAAATTTCTTGATTAATTTTCATCACTGTTAAAGTTCTCCAGTACCTTTGTTTGGATGAGATATGATGCTATTTTAATATTTTATATTCAACTGTTGGTGATTCCATGAAATTCTACTCTTAAAGTTTAATCATAGTGTTTGTTTCTATTTTTATAATTTAGAGGTTATGGTTGATAGTAATAATCAAAATAGTTTAAAATTTGTCAATGAAAAAATCTCTTCGTCGAATTTCGAGGCCTCTCCAATGTTAAAAGATGAAAAATTAGTTTAAGTTCATATATTGATGATCCTGTTTGTATTTCGTGTGTATCTCACCGACGGATTTGAGAAACCTCGCGAATTGACTTGGGTTACAGGTGTGGTTCTGGTTGTATTAACCGCATCTTTTGGCGTAACTGGTTATTCCTTACCTTGGGACCAAATTGGCTATTGGGCAGTGAAAATAGTAACAGGTGTCCCTGACGCTGTTAAAATGGCCGATAAAGAAATTATCGTTGATTTCCAAGGCATCCAATATTAATAAGACGGATTTTATTTTTAGTTATTGTTTATTTTATTTATTTTTACTCACATTTATTTACTACTAACACTTCTACTAAGTGTTTTTACAGGTACCCCGGAGTTGCTTCCATTGAAGCTATTCTAATGGAGTTTGAATATGTTTTATTGTGTATATTGCTAACGTTAGGCAAACTTAGGTCGTTTATTATATTATTATTTTATTTATTACTTGTGTATATCACTTGTTTATTATAATTGTACATTTGTGTAATGACCTGTTCCCTTCGTTATAGAAAAGCCAATGGGGGGAAATTTGGGGCCGAAAAACTTTTTCGTAGTATTTGGATTTTCTCAACCTTGTCCAGATTTGGACAAAATCGGAGTCATTGAGGTGTAGGGAAATTTGGTAACAATCGGATGAATCATTTATGATTTTGATTACATGAGTAGTTAGATAACTCGTTAAGGATTCGTACGACTTTACGGAATTGAATTCGGGCAAGTAGAACTCTCGAAATTGATCTTAGCGTAAAGGGTATTTACTGAGAGTCGTGGGTTAGAGGTGTGTTGTGAAATGAGAATTTTGGAATTCTTGAAATAACTCTATGTCTCGAAAATGCCACTTTGGCGCTGGGTTTTGCCGCTTTGGCGGGGTCGCTGTGGGGGGGGGGGTGGCCTCTATGGCGGGCCCGATGTGAATTAAAGTCATTAATAACCCCCTAAACGACCTCATTATATACTTTTTGACTTTTAGAGCTAAGGAACGACCCCAGGCGACTCCTACTTGTTTTTCGCCATTTTTTAGGCTAAAGGTAAGTTTTTCACTCCTCGAATTTATTTTTTGATCCGTCTAACGTAATAGAATTGGTGAATATTGATGGGGGAAGGTTTTGTTATAGATTCTATGGTGGAAACAACCCTAATTTGGATAATTGAGATCATATGTTTGATCTAGGGTTCATAGAATTGTTAGTAATCCGGGTAATTAGTGATTGTTTATTGATTCCCGTATTATATTGATTATTTGTAGACCAAGAACAAGCGGAATAAATTCGAAAAGGGAAGGATCAAGTTTCTTAGGGTTTCAAGCTTGTTTCGAGGTATGTGATGGTTGTGATTCTATGATTGTGTGGTGTATGCGTATTCTTGCTTCATTATGATACTTGAATATGTATGAATGTTGCAATGTTGATCACACTTGTTATAATTGAGATAGATAATTGATAAATGCCATGAAATCATGATTTAAATGTATGATTTTGATGATATACTTATGATTGTGATTGTGCTGTGTGAATGGGATCGGTTGCCATATTTCGGCATAACTAACTTGGATCGATTACCACGTTCTGGCATAAATAGTGGATCGTTTCCCACATTCCGACATAAATATGGAATCGATTACCACGTTCCGGCAAGCTAACTGTTTGGGTTTGGATTCCATGAGAGTACCAATGATCTAGGGTTCATAAAATTGTTAGTAATCTGGGTAATTAGTGATTGTTTATTGATTCCCATACTATATTGATTGTTTGTAGACCAAGAACAAGCATAATAAATTCGGAAAGGGAAGGATTAAGTTTCTTAGGGTTTCAAGCTTGTTTCGAGGTAGGTGATGGTTGTGATTCTATGATTGTGTGATGTATGCTTATTCTTGCTTCATTATGATACTTGAATATGTATGAATGTTGCAATGTTGATCACACTTGTTGTAAATGAGATAGATAATTGATAAATGTCATGAAATCATGACTTAAATGTATGATTTTGATTATATACTTGTGATTGTGGTGTGTGAATGGGATCGGTTGCCATGTTTTGACATAACTAACTTGGATCGATTACCACGTTCCGTCATAAATAGTGGATCATTTCCCACGTTCCGGCATAAATATGAAATTGATTGCCACGTTCCGGCATGCTAACTGTTTGGGTTTGGGTTCCATGAGGGTACCAATGATTTGATATAAAATGTGAAGTTGTTCGTGTTCATAAATGTTGTTAATATTGTATATGTTGATACATATGCATGTGATTATAATGTTGTTTGACTTGTATATGTTGCTCTAGTGGGATAGCCGTGCTATTCTATCAGTACACTGTGGTTGTGTACTGATTATGCACTTGCTCTTATTTTTGTTGAGTACATGACATCTTCAAGCAGCTATTGACAGACCTCGCTTAAAAGATCAGTGATCGTCACTTCGAATTCAACGGTGACCAATTGTTCCTAGCTGCCATGGAATTCTCTTTCGTCTATGTCCACCATTTCCGGACTTAGACATTTGTTTTAGTTAGTTCATTAGTATGGGGTTGTATCCTTTCTTGTTTAGACTTAGTTCATTGTTAGATATTTTGGTACATTGACTTTCAGGTTCTAGGTTATTTCTTCCACATTGTTAGTTTATTATTCTAAGACTTTTGTTAGAGTTAATGGGAACTCTATTTATTTCCTTAGTATTTAACTTGTTTCCGTAACTTAAATGTCTTAGTTTTTAGATTAGTTGCTTAGTTTGGGTTGTAGTAGTGGTTCTCCCACCTGAGTGTTAGTGTGGGTGTCAATCACGACGGTCTGGGTCGTGATAAAGTTGATATCAGAGCCTAGGTTTATTGATCTCGATGTACCAAAATGGGTCTAGGAGAGTCTCGTGGAATGGTACGGGGATGCCTTTACTTTCCTTGGAGAGACTATAGGACTTTAGGAAATCTCTCTGTTTTCTCGTCTCCTTTCATGTTATGAGTTGATTCCAATTGGTATCTGGCGATTCAAATTGGTATCTAACCTCCTTCACTCTTTTGTTCGCAGATGGTGAATACTAGATTCAACGGCGTCAAGCCCATAGCTCCCGTCAATGCTCCGGTCAAGAAATCTATAGTGAGAGGTCTCGATCGAGGCAGGGGTAGAGGAAGAGCTAGAGGTAGAGGTCATGGAAGAGTAGCGCATGTTGGAAATAGAGCTTCTATTGAGAATGCTCTTGTGAATGACAACCCTCATGCGCATCATAAAGAGAATGAAGAGGAGAATGTTGATGTTGAAGATGTTGAGGATGTGGAACAAGAGGAAGAGGTGCAGGCTGAGACTACAGGTGTTCCTCCTTTGAATCCAGTGTTAGCTCAACATATCATGTCGTTTTTAAAGGGATTGGTTGGTCCTGGAGTGCTTCCTTCTGTTCAAGTAACTCAAGCTCCTACTAATCGTCCTGTTGCTAGGACTGCGCCAAATGTGGGTGGAACTGGAGATAATGATATTTTCTTATGTCCGTTGTTGGGTTCTGTTATGACTGGTAATGAGCATGAAATGTTGACTAAGTTTATGAAGTTAAAGCCTCCTGTGTTTTTTGGTTCTGAGAATGAGGATGCTTATGCGTTCATTATGGATTGCTATGAGAGGCTTCATAAACTAGGTATTGTTCATCAGCATGGAGTTGAGTTTGTATCTTTCCAACTTCAAGGTGAGGCTAAGTAGTGGTGGAGAGCTTATATGGAATGCAAATCTTCTACTTTACCTCCACTTACTTGGACTCAATTTCATGCTCTGTTTCTAAAGAAGTATGTGCCTAGGACGTTGAGGGATCGCAAGAAAGATGAGTTTATGGCGTTGGAGAATGTGGTATGACTGTGGCTGCTTATGAGGCCAAGTTTCATGCTTTGTCTAGATATGTTACTCAATTGGTGACTATCGAGCAATAGAGAATCTGGTTATTTATTAGGGGATTAAATTCTGAGTTGCAAGTATTACCTCTTCATATGACTTCTGCAGGGAGAAGCTTTAATGAGGTGACAAACTATGTTAAGAAAGTGGAGGTAGTGAGGCGAGACGGTCAAGCTAAGGCATGGTCAAAAAGGGCTAAGAACTCGGGTAACTTTTAAGGTTCTTATTCCAAGGGGTACGGAAGACCAACGCTTGCAGCCAAGCCAATTCAGTCTGTTATGCTCGCCTCTACATGTAGTTACTCGGAAACTCTATCTCATAATTTTCAGGATAGCAAGGGAGTCACGCGTTCGACGGGCCGCAGACCATCTTTTGATCGTACTTATTACAACTGTAAAGAGCCTGGGCATATGAGGAGAGATTATCCCCACCCATGTGTGTTAGATTCCGCGCAGCAGCAGTCTAGAGCAGTGGTACCCACGGGGAATGGTAATAATAGTCGATGGCGTCCACAAGGTGGGCGAGGATGTAATCAGCGAGGCCGTGGAGGTAGAGGAAATGGCAATGGTAACGGAGGTAGGGGTAACGCGCAACCAGGCAGGGAAGTGGCTCGTCATGATGATAGGGATCAATGTTATGCTTTTTCGGGCAAGAATGAGGTGGAGGCGTCCGATGCGGTGATCACAGGTTAGTCTTGTCTGTGACCGGATGACTAATGTGTTGTTTGATCCGGGTTCTACTTATTCATATGTATCTGTGAGATTTGCCTCAGATTTTGATATGATTTGTGATATTCTTGATGCCCATATTCATGTTTCTACCCCCAGTTGGAGAGTCAGTCATAGTTACCCATGTCTATCATGCTTGTCGTATTTTGTTTATGGGATTTTAGACTTGGGCTGATTTAGTGATTTTGGATATGTTTGACTTTGACATAATCTTAGGCATGACTTGGTTGTCCCCTATTATGTTGTGCTTAATTGTAATACTAAGTCTGTAACTCTAGAAAATTAGAGTGGGAAGGAGTGTATAAGCCTAAGCAAGCTAAGATTATATCCTCCATTCGGGCTAGTAAACTGGTAGAGCAGGGTTGTTTGACTTATTTGGCTCATATTAGGGATGTTGAGATTGAGGCTTCATCCATTGAGTCTATCCCTGTTGTGTCTGAATTTATAGAAGTGTTTCCTAATGATTTGCCTGGTATGCCTTCGAATAAAGATATAGATTTTTTTGTATTGATTTAGAGTCTGGTACGCGTCCCATTTCTATCCCTCCATATCGCATGGCTCCGGCAGAATTAAGGGAGCTTAAGACTTAAATTCAAGAGCCCCTTGATAAGGGATTTATTTGGCCTAGTGCTTCTCCATGGGGTTCTTCAGTTTTGTTTGTTAAGTAAAATAATGGTAGTATGAGAATGTGTATAGATTATCGGCAATTAAATAAGGTCACTATTCGAAATAAGTATCCCTTGCCTCGAATAGATGATCTTTTTGACCAATTGCAAGGTGCATCAGTTTTCTCTAAGATTGATCTAAGATCCTGTTACCATCAATTGAAAATTAGGCATGAGGATGTGCCCAAGACAGCGTTTAGAACTCATTATGGGCACTATTAATTCATAGTTATGTCGTTTGGTTTGATCAATGCGCCTGCAGCTTTCATGAGTTTGATGAATGGGATGTTCAAACCATTTCTTGATTCATTCATTATAGTTTTTATTAATGATATTTTGGTTTATTCGAAATGTGAGGAAGAGCATGACAACCATATTTGTAGTGTTTTGGGTGTTCTTGGGAAGCAAAAGCTTTATGCTAAATTTTCTAAGTGTGAATTTTGGTTGAAATCAGTTGCATTTTTTGGGCATGTAGTTTCAAAAGAAAGGGTAATGGTAGATCTCCAAAAGATTGAGGCGGTTAAGAATTGGGTTAGGCCTAGCTCTGTGATGGAAGTTAAAAGTTTTGTTGGGCTCGCTAGCTATTATCATCGATTTGTGAAGAACTTTGCTTCTATCGCCACTCATTTGACTAATTTGACCAAGAAGGAGATACCATTTGAATGGACTGAAAAGTTTGAGGAGAGCTTTCAAAAGCTCAAGGCTCTTTTGACCACCGCACCTATTCTAGCATTATCGATTGAAGGTAAATATTTTATTGTTTATTGTGATGCTTCTTATTCTGGGTTGGGCGCGGTGTTAATGCAGGATAAGAATGTTATAGCCTATGTGTCACGCCAATTGAAGGTGCATGAGAGAAATTATCCAACGCATGATTTGGAGTTGGCATCGGTAGTATTTGCTCTTAAGATCTGGCGGCATTATCTTTATGGTGTTAAATGTGAGGTATTTACTGATCATCGTAGTTTGCAGCATGTGTTCACTCAAAAGGATCTGAATTTGAGACAGTGAAGGTGGATGGAGTTACTTAAAGATTATGATGTGACCATCTAATACCATCTGGGCAAGGCTAATGTGGTTTCAGACGCTTTGAGTCGGAAAGCGGTGAGTATGGGTAGTTTAGCTTGCTTAAGTGTAGCGAAGCGACCTTTGGCTAAAGAAATTCAAACCTTAGAGTCTAAGTTCATGCAGTTAGGCATCTCAGAAAGAGGTGGGGTGCTAGCTAGTATTGAGGTAAGGGCCATATTCATTGAGGAGATCAAGGCCAAACATTTTGAAGATGAGAATTTGGAGGAACTTAGAAAGAAGACTGCGATTGGTAAGGCATAAGAGACCACTCTTGATGCGGATGGTGTGCTAAATTTCAAGGGGAGAATATGTGTTCCTAGAGTAGATGACTTGATTGAGAAATTGTTGGCTGAGTCTCATGGTTCGCGATATTCTATTCATCAAGGAGAGACCAAGATGTATAGAGATTTGAAGCAAATTTATTGGTGGCCGGGCATGAAGAAAGACATAGTGGAGGTTGTGGCAAAGTGTCAAAATTGTCAACAAGTGAAGTATGAACATCAAAGGCCTGCGGGTTTACTTCAAAGAATGTCAATTTCGGAATGAAAGTGGGAAATGATAGCCATGGATTTTGTGGTTGGTCTTCCCAAGACTTTGGGGAAGTTGATTCTATTTGGGTAGTGGTTGATAGATTGACTAAGTCAGCACATTTTATTCCGGTAAGAATAGATTATAATGCTAAGCAATTGGTAAAGTTTATGTGAAAGAGATAGTGAGGGTGCACGGGGTGCCCCTTTCTATCATTTCAGACCGTGGTACCCAATTCACATCCAAGTTTTGGAGGAAAATGCATGATGAATTGGGCACACAACTCACTTTTAGTACAACCTTCCATCCACAGACAGACGGGCAGTCAGAGAGGACTATTCAAGTGTTAGAAGACATGTTGAGGGCATTGGAATAAATCCATACCTTTGTGTGAGTTCTCCTATAATAATAGTTATCACTCCAGTATCGATATGGCACAATTTGAAGCATTATATGGGAGGGTATGTAGATCACCCATAGGATGGTTTGACGCTGGAGATGTGAAACATTTGGGGGTAGATTTAATGAAGGATGCTCAAGATAAGGTGAGGAGCATTCCAGCTAAACTTCTAGCAGCCCAGAGTAGACAAAAGAAGTATGTGGATTATAAGGTAAGAGACATAGCGTTTTAATCCAGTGAAAATGTTCTTCTTAAGGTATCACCTATGAAAGGGGTGATGAGATTTGGTAAGAAGGGTAAGCTAAGTCCTAGATACATTGGTCCATTTGAAATTCTTGAATTTGTGGGACTGGTGCCGTATAGATTGGCTTTACCTCCTAAGTTAACAAGTGTTCATCCGGTATTTCATGTATCCATGTTGAAGAGGTATCATGGTAACGGGGATTATATCATTAAGTGGGACTCAATTGTGTTAGACAAGGACCTCCAATATGAAGAGGAACCGATTGCAATTTTTTATCGTGATGTGCGCAACTTGAGGACAAGGAGATTAAGTCCGTGAAAGTTCAATGGAAGCATCATCCAGTTGAGGAAGCTACTTGGGAAACCGAGAAAGACATGCTAGACAAGTATCCTCAATTGTTCGTCGATTCAGGTACTACTTCGTTCCTTCTTTAGCCTTTTTTCCCTAAGTTTTGTCAGTCACTCGAGGACGAGTGATGGGTAAATTGCTATATCTATTGTAACGACATGTTTCCGTTGTTATAAAAAAGCCAACAGGGGAAAATTTGAACCCGAAAAACTTTTTCGTAGTATTTGGATTTTCCCAACCTTGTCCAAATTTGGATAAAATCGGAGTCATTGAGGTGTAGGGAAATCTGGTAACAATCGGGTGAATCATTTATGATTTTGATTACATGAGAAGTTAGATAACTCGTTAAGAAATCTGTACAACTATACATAATTGAATTCGGGCAAGTAGAACTCCCAAAATTGATCTTAGCGTAAATGGTATTTACTGAGCTTCGTGGGTTAGAGGTGTGTTGTGAAATGATAATTTTAAAATTATTGATATAACTCTCTGTCTCGAGAATACCGCTTTGGCGCTGGGTTTTATCGCTTTGGCAGGGCCGCTGTGGCGGAGTGGTGGCCGTTGTGGCGGGCCCGACGCGAATTAAAGTCATTAATAAACCCCTAAACGACCTCATTTTGAACTTTTCAACTTTTAGAGCTAAGGAACGACCCCCCAGGCGACTCCTACTCATTTTTCACAATTCTTGAGGTTAAAGGTAAGCTTTTCACTTCCCAAATCCTATTTTCGATCCGTAGAACGTAATAGAATGGGTGAATATTGATGGGGGCAAGATTTTGTAATAGATTCTATAGCAGAAACAACCCTAATTTGGATAATTGGGATCATAGGTTTGATCTAGGATTCATAGAATTGTTAGTAATCTGGGTAATTAGTGAATGTTTATTGATTCCCGTATTATATTGATTGTTTGTAGACCAAGAACAAACGAAACAAATCCGGAAAGAGAAGGATCAAGTTTCTTAGGGTTTCAAGCTTTTTTCGAGATAGGTGATGGTTGTATTACACCTCCTTTCAGAAGCATAAGCGATCGTTATCAAGTAAAGAACCCAACTTGTAGGTTGGGGTCGATCCCACGAGGAAAATGGTTTAGACTTTACTTTTAACTAACAATTATATTCAATTAGTCAAGTTATCTCCAGA
>JAJOOS010017113.1:0-10165 GCA_029582725.1 Solanum chiquidenum
GCTCGCTCACTCGCCTCTCTCACTTTATACAATTGATCTTTTTGTATATGTATACCAAAGCAGATTATACAACTGCTTTCTTTTGTATATGTATAGCGAAATATACATATTTATGTTTGCTATGGAGCGCAATTATGCAAACTTTGCTATAGCATACAAATATGAATTTTGTGTTTGCTATATGTGAAAATTGCTCAAAAAAGTATATAACAAAGCGGATAATCTTCATTCTCTTAATCTACACTTTTCCCCATTTTTTCACTATCTTTAATTACTTGTTTTTTCCAGTATTTTTCATTATAATTCAATAGTTTTGTAACTATAATCGTGTTCTGCAGTTAATACAGTGAGGAATTTTGATTTGTTACATAAATAAGCTACCAACAAAGTTTATGCACATCCTTCCCTTTGTGCATGTAATAGGCAAAAAGAAAGTTTAGTGTGGTCTTTTGTAAACATGAATTCTTGCCTTTTCTTATTGATTGATTATGTGGTAAATGCAGCCCATGATATAAAATATCCTATGAATTTTAAAACAAGAAGCTTAAATTAGAAGTAGATAAATTGAATTAAAACACGGACACCGTTAATTGATCTGAATTCTTCTATTATCGTGCAAATTGCAGTAACATTTTCAAACCCTATACATATTAAATTATGTAGATAACTATAATAATCCCAAAGGGACCGAATCCCGAGATATGTTGAAGAATGAATGAGACAATTAGGAGTGGGGAAACCAGCAGTTCCAAAACCATGGGCGATTATGACATTCTGCAGAGACAAGTAAATATTCAAAAACGCATGCTATATAGTTTATAGACCTCTTGTGCTATCCTAGCTCCCCCGCCATAACCTTTCCACCATACTTGATTTGGTTTATTTTAATAATCTAATGTTTGAATTAGTTTACGTGTATTTGGAGTCAAAAACGGCAAAAGAACAAAATTTAATAGAAGGTGGATGTGGTTTAGTCGACCGCAGAAGACGCCGGCATGTGCCTTGTAAGGCGCATTTCAGGTTGTGCCTGGTAAGGCGCATGTCTAACATAATAATTAATTATTTTTTATTATTAAATAAATTATTATATAATAATTAAATTAATATAGAGAGCAAGTCGGGAAGATTACTTATATTTTTATTTATATATAAATAGTGAAAATAGAAAGAAAAAAAACCATGAAAAAACAACAATAAAACGATTGAATAAATAATGAAGGAGGGTTATTAATCAACTTTTTTTTATTGTAAGACGCAGAAGGACATGCGCCGACTTAACGACAACCACCTTTCATTCAAATGTTGCCCTTTTGATTTGATCCTTATTTTTTGTTGCCCTTCTGAAAATTTTGCTCAATTTTTTTGCATTTTGGCTCCGGACTCTATTTTTCACCAATTAAAAAATATAAGGTATCCCATTCATTAAAATTTAGAGGAATAATGAAAAAATAATTATGAAATATTTTTGTGAACCAAAAAATACTCATACAATTGACTACTACATTGTGCCTTGAGTTCTCCACCATACTTGTTCTTCATAGAAAATAGCTTGTGTTACCCATGCCATATTAGCAGTAGGGAACCAAAGGCACTACGTACACAAGTTTTATGGCGCCCGTGCTACACATAAGGATATTGGATGTGGTACATGAATTGGGACCCTATTACAAAAAAAATAAAAAAATTACGATGGAAAAATTATATAATCAAATAGATGAATTAACAAAAAAAAATAAGTAATTAATTTTAATGATTGTTTGACATATATAACCCTAACTTGATTGTTTTTACGGATTCTGTAAAAATTGAAGGATCAACTATTAATGTAGTATTTTTAGCTGAATTATAAGCTCAAAGCACACATTAGTCAAATGGTCAGAAATTTTAGCCAGAAATTTAAAAAGTCTATAATATCCTTTTTATTTTAAAATAAACTGATATTTTTTCTATTTTTTAATTAAAAGGTATTAAAATTAAAAGGATAAAATAACGTAATGTGAAATATGTTATTTTACCATTCTGGCCAAATGGATTTTTTCACAAAAACGCTAAGCTCAAAGCACACATTAGCATTAATTAATCTACTGGGAACCAGGAATGAATGCCTTGAATATTTGACGGGCTTCTTCGTACATGCATTTTATTAGTGATAAGTGTGGACTAACCACTTTTTATGAGTTATATATAGTTGAAAAAATAATCACGATCTTGGAAAATTTGTTTTTTTACAAGTGAAATGTGATGATAGTATTTTGAAATTTTACTTTTAAAAATTAAAATTTAAGATAATAATTAATTTTCAATTATATGAACTAAAAATGGCTATTTTTTAATTTTACATATGGGATTAGAAAATTCATAAGCACAAAACACAAGAACGCTGTAAGGATAAAATTGGAAGAATATTCTAAAAGTAGTGTTGAAAATTGAACAATTAAGTTAATTTGAAAAATAAAAAATATTTCAAAAATTCAATTAATTTGAAATGAAGGGAGTATGCTACAATAACATTTAAAGGCTGTAAAATGAATGAATTAATTTCCTCATCTTAAAATTGTAGCCACACTCAGTTCGAGTGGAATACAATTTTACCACGTTCGTGCTATTTTAATGCACACCACATATATATATCTACTTGAATCGGACAAAAATAAAATAATTATTGTAAATTATAATGAGAGATATAACAATTTTATCTTTGAATATAATGGTGTGTTTTCTAATGTCCATATTATTTTTCACGATCTCAATAAACTATTGTACTCCTTGTAACTTCGTTTGATGTATTAATTAATAATAGTATTACTTAATATTAGAGAATTAATCATATTCTAACTTTTCGTAAAAGATTTAAGATAAAAGTTACTTCACTAAGTAAAGCCTCATAAATTCAAAATGGAGTTACATATACATACATTAATTTGGAACAGTAAAAGGAGTTTTGACTCACAAACTTTTTTTCTTCTCAAAATATAACGGTAATTTCTCATAAATGAGATTATTGTCTATAAAAACATATATAAAAGTGTGTAAAATAGTGTAAAACATAAGCATTCTAGGTATGGAGAAGGCAACCATGAAGTTGATTTATACCATGACACTTTTTATTATTGCAATAGGTTTGTAATTCTCTTGTATCATCTCTTTAATTTTCTCATAAATCACAGCTAAAATGACTAATATATTTATTTATATACAGATTTTCTTTATTTTAAAGTGGAAGCTTATCCAAATGAATGTTTAAAAGATGAAGATTGTGAACACGTACGGCGTGATGGTTGCACACCTTTTTGTGATTGGGGAGAAGTTTGCGACTGTTATGGACCGCCACATACTGAAAAAGAATATCATATTACAAATGAAGAAAATGATCCAAATTTATCTCATGCTTAATTTTCATTATTATATATAGAAAATTAATCATATTCAACTTTGTATCGTGTCATATAGTCATGTTATAATGAAGTGATAAATGAGTGTGTGTATGTATGTATAATTGATTCTTAACACTATTCAACTTTATTACTCTTGATGGTAGAAAGAGTGATTCAATTCACTCATTTTAAAAGTAAAGCGATCAAAATAAAAGAAGTAGAGGATCAAGAGTCATTTAGTAATAGTGGTTGTTTTATATGAGAGGTCAGACATTGATTTTCTCTGCCAACGCAGTTTCAGTTAAGCTTGTCGCACTGAATTTATCTAATGTAAATTTATGTCTCTTATAATTTGCAAGTTATTACATAGAAATTGATTTACCTAGTATACACCTAAAATACAGCGACAATGAACTTTTGAATTCCAAAAAAAAGGTACTAATACTATTTACAATAAGCATGTGTATTTGTACCAAAAAATAAGTCTAGGTATAATTTTTAAAAATTAATTAACCACTAAACTATCTCACCATACTTATTCTTTCTTCATACGAAATATCTTCATTCCCCATGCCCCTATAAAACCAAAGGGGACCAAAGCCACTACGTACACAAGTTTTAATTTATGTAATGTGCTATCAGCCTTATCACATATGGATAATGGATGTTATATATGAATTGGGGACACTATTTTATAAAAAAAAATGAACAGCGACAAAATAAATCATGTAACGTAACAAAATAACAAAATTTGTTGTTAATTTTAATTAACGGTAAATTATTTATTTTCTACTTGAAGAATTTAATGAGACTATTACAACACGCTAGGAAGGGTTTAATAA
The DNA here is from genome assembly GCA_029582725.1 of Solanum chiquidenum. Taxonomy (NCBI): domain Eukaryota; kingdom Viridiplantae; phylum Streptophyta; class Magnoliopsida; order Solanales; family Solanaceae; genus Solanum; species Solanum chiquidenum. The sequence goes on from JAJOOS010017113.1 coordinate 4,217, forward strand.
ACCTGTTGGCTTGCATCTTTTAGCCCTTTTTAGCTCAAAATAGTTTGTCAAAGTCATTTTAGGACTATACTCGTTGTTGGACCAGTCAAAATCTGGAATACGTAAAGTGAAATTTGGGCTAATTTTGACTCATACAAGTATTTTGTCAACTGTTAATGTAATAATTTGACTACAGAGTCGAGCTTGTCGCATAGGATTTGTCTAATGCGATTTATATTTTCTATACGGTTTACAGGTTATTATTCGGTGAAAATTTATTCGGTGCGCACAAAGTTCTCACCCAAAAGACAGAGAATGTGACCGAGGTTGTAATGACTGCTGATTATCCAGAATTTTTTTAAAAAAAAAAAACTCTAAGCACAAACTACACATAATTTCCTCGATCTAAACTTATGTCCACACTTAGTTTTAGTGGAACACAAATTTGGCACGTTCGTACCATTTTAATGCACACCACATATCTACATTGAAGCTACCTCTTTTTTGTTTTATTCTCTTCGCATTATTTGAATTGGAAAGAAAAAATAATCAAAACTATATAATATAATAATATGCTAAAAAACCAGATGCCAAAAAGGAACAAAATTTTATCGAATTCGTAATAAATTTTGAAGTACTATTTCTTTAATCGCTCTAATCAAATTCACTTGTCTATTATTTTCTACAACCTCATTGAGTCCATGGGGATGAGAGGTAATGAGAATTTTATTATTGAATATGTGTACATTTCTATTTTATTTTTCATGGATTTAAAAAAAAAAAAAACTATGGCCACTCCTTGTAATTAGGTCGTTTGATGTATTAATAATAACGTTTCTTTATTTTTTTTAATCTTTTATTTATTATTATAGTTATTTCCTTTTTTCCCATTTTCTTTTCCTTTATTATTCTATTATTATTTTCCTTTTTCATCTTTATCTTTTCTCTCTTTTTTTTTTTTTTTATTAATGACAATAATACTTCTCGTCAAAAAGGAAAAAATAAATAAATTAGACCAATTGCACCTTTTTACTCTACAAAACAGATAAATTCCAATTTGAACTTCTAGCTGATGAAATTAATTTCGTGATCATGACATTTTTTTCTCTTTCCCAACATTATAGAATGGGGATTTCCTTAGTATTTTAGGCCAAAACTAAAATCCCATCTTATTTTTCTGATTAGAGAATTAATCATATCTAATCTATTATTGAATTTCACAAGTACTCCAACGGTTGTTCCTTGCTAAAGGATATTAATACGAGGAATAAATAAAAAGTCATGATACGTTAAACTTCTGTGAAAGAATTTGAGATAAGAGGTTACGTATTATTACTCCTTATTAGAAGTGAGACTTTAGAGGACGAACACGGCACTACCAAATTGTACACAAAACATTTCAAATTATACTACAAAATTAATTGTGGCTCATTAATTGTACACGAGTCTTTCTACATATACAATAACCCACATGAAGAATTACTTTTCTGACTTTTTTCCTCAGTTTCTCTCTCTATATATTCGTTTTTTTTCCTTTTTTCCTGCTTTCCATTCTCCCCTTTTACTCTCTCTTTAGTTTATCTTTGATCTTAAATTTCTCATAGATCTTTAAAATATTTTGAATTATTAATTATTATGACTTATAATATTTTGATTTTTACGTAGTTTACAAATATATAAATTTCATTTAAAAAAATTTGAAGATACCATGCGCAAATTTACAGTCAAACTTAAACTATTTGATTTTCGAAAAATAAAAAGTGTCACATAAAATGGAACAGACGGAGGATAACTCTCAATTAAATTTATTTCACTTTTTATTTTCCATTTTTAACATAATTTTTCAAGTTGGATTTCTAGGAATTCTATTGGAGACCCATTTAAATTTTACCCTTTTGTTTTAAACTAGAGAACTTGGCCGCGCTTCGCGCGATCATTAAAAATTATATATTTTTGATTAATTTTATATTTACTCTGTTGTTTAATCGTAATATTATTGTTTGTTTTAATAAAATGAAGATTGTGAAAAAAATAAAGCTTGACAAATTTTACATCTATTAAATGAGGAAGAATATATTTTTTATCAAATAAGTTAAAATATATTTGCTAATAACAAATTCTTCCATTGCATGAGTTTGATCCTTTAATATATAATATATATTTTGGTGTACCATTCTCCTTAAATGTCTAAGAAATATCTCGTAATGTGAAATAACACTGTAATACTCCCTTTGTCCCTAATTACTTGTCCACTTTTAAATTGACACATTTATTAAGAAATCAATTAATGACATAGTAGTTTACCATTTTACCCTATTAATTATGAAGTAGATGAAAAGTTCTGCAATTTTTAAAGTAATTAGTCATTTAATTGAGGGTATAATAGGTAAAAAAATTGTTCATTCTTGATTTGTCAAAATGGACAAGTAATTAGGGACAACTATAAAAGGAAAAATGGACATAATTAGGGACAGAGTGAGTACTAAACAAATGCATCAGCAAATAAAATTTATATTAAAAATAAATTGAATAATGACGTAATAATACCTTAATAGAATTTCCTATCCATTTTTAAAAAAAAAACTTCACCCTTTCAATTTCGCTATATCTTCTTATTTAGTAGAAGAATCATCATTTATTATTCTACTCCACCTTAATTTGTACCATCAGAGTTGTAAGAATAAACATTAAATTTTAAATCGAAATAAAAAATCATTGAAAATGCCAGAAAAAATAATAATAGTATATGAAAATTAAAATAAGGTGCAAGAAAAGCCTTTTCATGATAATTTTTTGAAATATATTGATAACAATTAAAATGGAGTTGTTATTTTATCTTTAAAATTAAGTTTGATTTAATTGAATTAGTAGAATGAGAAAAAATATTAAACTAATAACTTTTTAATGTTATTAAATGCATTTTCTTTTTAATTGAGTAGTAGATTAAAAGTTCCGAATTAGGATACTAAAATAATATCTTACTCTCTCCTTAATTATTATGGTATTGCAAACATTTATTTTCCTTAAATGGTGATTCATTTTCCATTTACAGTTATATCCAATTAATAGCTAATGTATTGAATGTGGTTACGGGATATTGAAATAATATCTTTATCTTTCCTTAATCATAATAAAATTATAATTTACCATTTTTTTTCCTGAAATGATAAATTTGTTTTAATTCCTAGAACATATTGTTTAGTATATTGAATGTAATTATAATAAAACATATTGTATTTAGTATGACAAAAGAACTTAAAAATTTGAGAAATTAGATAAATAGTAATCTTAGCTTCTAAGAAATGTCACATCATCATTTACATATCCAACTTTATATATATAAAAGAGTTAAAAAAGAAAAAATAAGTGATTTAAGAAAATTATATAAATAAAACATTAATGATGAGATGAAGATTAAGGAAAAACGTGAAATAAATTAGTATATTGATGATGATAAAAGTTAAATAAATCATTTTTTCTATTATTTAAATTTTTAACATAAAATTTCCAATCTTTTAAAATTAAAAATAAAAATAAAAATCGAGGCAATAATTATTTTAAAGAAAAATATAACCAAAATTGTCAGAAAAAATTGATAAGAATAAATAAGTTTCTATTACTAAGAATGGTGTCACTACATTTTCTATTTTAACTTTATTGTTACACATGGATAGAAACTTTTAGAAGAAGAAATGATCCAAAAATTTAAAAATAATGATTCCTTAAATGGTGATTCATTTTCCATTTACAGGATTTCAATTAATTTTTAATGTATTAAATATGGTTATGGATATTGGAATAATATTTTTATATTTTCTTAATCATAATAAATAATAATTTAACCTTTGTTTTTGTGAAATGATAAATTTCTTTTCATTCGTACAACATATTGATTGATATATTTAATGTAATTATAATAAAACATGTTGTATTTAGTATGACAAAATAATTCAATTTTTTTAGAAATTAAATAAATAGTAATCCTAACTTGTAAGAAATGTCACAAATATATATATATATATATATATCTAAGAAAATGATATAAATTACATTAATGATGAAGTGAAGATTAAGGAAAGAAGTAAAAGAAATTAATAATAATATTGATGATGATAGGAGTTAAATAAATCATTTTTTATATTTTATAAATTTTCAATATAAATTTTTCAGTCTTTTAAAATTAGAAAATGATAAAAAAATAAAACTAAAACTAAAAATCGAGGCAACAATTATTTTAAGGAAAAAATAACAAAAAATGTCAGAAACATTGATAAGAATAAATAAGTATCTATTGCTAAGAAGGGTGTCACCCCACATTTTCTATTTTAGCTTTATTATTACATATAGATAGAAACTTTAAGATGAAGAATGATCCAAAAAATTAAAAAATGACAAATCAATTATGTAAAAATACATGTGTAATTCTTAGAGCCGTCAATATGGGCTAGGCCCGTTGGGCAGGCCTGGCCTAACCCGGGATTTAATAGGGTTGGGCTAAGATTTTTTTAGCCCATTTAAGAAAAGGGTTTTTTAGCTCGGCCTGAATAAGCCTGCTGATTTGTGGGGCTTGAGAAATATAGGTAGGGTCGGCCCGTGGGCCAAATAAAAATAATTAAAAAAATATAATATAATATTAAAATTTAAAAGGGAAAAGGGCCAAAAATACCCCTGAAGTATAGGAAAAGGTCTAAAAATACCCTCCATCCATATTTTGGTCTAAAAATACCCTTTTACTCATCTTTTTGGTCTAAAATTACCCTTCCATCCACCTTTTTGTTCGCTTATACCCTTACAACTAACAACCCTCTCTCTTCTTTTTTTAAATACTTATTATGTGTCATTTTCTTATTGAATGAAATAAAAATCCACCTCTATTAATTTTTTTCCATAATTTATCCAAATCAAAACAATATATCTTTTCAAGATCCAATTTTTTTTTTTTTTAAATCTAGTAATTTCTATTTTCTATAGTTTTTTTCCAAAAAAACAAATTGTTTTAGATAATTAAAATATTTTTAAAAATACTAGTCATGCCACAATTACATGGACATAATATATTAATATATTTTTAAAAAAACAATTTTTTTTAGGATTTATATTAATATATTATGTCCATGTAATTGTGGCATGACTAATATTTTTAAAAATATTTTAATTATCTAAAACAATTTGTTTTTTTTTGGAAAAAAGCTATAGAAAATAGAAATTACTAGATTTAAACAAATATATTTTTTGGATCTTGAAAAGATATATTGTTTTGATTTGGATAAATTATGGGAAAAAATTAATAGAGGTGGATTTTTATTTCATTGAATAAGAAAATGACACAAAATAAGTATTTAAAAAAAAGAAGAAGAGGGTTGTTAGTTGCAAGGGTATAAGTGAGCAAAAAGGTGGATGGAAGGGTAATTTTAGACCAAAAGATGAGTAGAAGGGTATTTTTAGACCAAAAGATGGATGGAGGGTATTTTTAGACATTTTCCTATACTTCAGGGGTATTTTTGGCCCTTTTCCGAATTTAAAATTAAAGAGAGTCCAAACTCAAAATCTATTTAATATTTAACTAATTGAAACCACATATAAATTGCAGATGAAAATGAAGATGTTAAGACAACATTGCCACAAGTTGATTCAGATATGCTTGATGAAGATGATCATGAAGTGTTGGATACGCCATAGATTTCATGATGTGTTAGATACGCCATAAGTTTCATGATTTTTGTAAGGAGTTTATTTTTAACTTTTTCATGATTGAAATATTGTCACATTTTTTGTATTTTAATGTGACAAAACAATTAGGTTAATATTTCTATTTAGATATTTATACTTTTATTTGAAAAAAACTTAATAAATATTATAAAGATAATTTTATTTGTGGATTTGATTAACAAGTAGTAACATTAACACCATATAATATTGTTTTGTCGATATTTATAATAATATTTTTAAATTACAATTTATAATTTATTT